>NDXB01007867.1:10769-43395 GCA_002631895.1 Agapornis roseicollis | reverse complement strand
TTTTTTTTTTTTTTTTTTTTTTTTTTTTTTTTTTTTTTTTTTTTTTTTTTTTTTTTTTTACTGTCTCTCTATTGACACTGGTGGAAAAAGAGAATGTTTTCCTCCTGCCTATTTAAATCTTTGGCTGACTTGCATGGAAAAAGACACACTTACTGCAGCTCCCAAAGCCTTCAAATCAACAGGGGAGAAGGGGAGGAGGGAGCTGCAGAGGGAAGGAAATAATTTGTATAGGCGTAGAGTAAAGAATCACCTTCCTTTAAACTTGTGATCTGTCTGTGTTCGTACAGATTGCTGTCTCTGATCTTTTCTTCTCTGCTCAATATCTCTTCTATTATCTTTCCTCTGCCTTTGCCGTCAGATCTGTGGCATGTTGCTTTTTGCTGGAACGTCTTGCTCCCAGGAGAATTTGAATAAGGACACTGGGACGTGAAGATCCATATTATTGACAAGAAATCATTACTAAAACCTTTTAATGCATCTTCTGTAATTGATACAGCAATGTGGGGAGTGGTTTTTCCTGTAGATGCTGGGTTCTCCCTCCCCACCTCTTTAAAAGCGCTGAGTGTGGTGTCCTCTGGCCATTTACTGATTGGCTAAATGTATTGATGCCAGATGCATTGGAGGTCTGTAAATATTTCCCTGTTTGCTGCTCATAGATGAATACACTTGCAGGGAAGCAGATGGAACCCAAAATACTGAGTAGCAGAAGGCCCTGAGGGCTCCCTCCCAGCTAAGCATCATCTTATGTGTAATATTGGGGTTTCCCTTTTAGCTACCAGGCTTTGTCACCTGTGTATGGCTATGGCCCAAATTATGTCCCTATAGCCTCGAGTTAATCTGGGTGCATCCTAAAAGGAGGAGAGTAAGAGAGATGATTTGAACAGGGCTGAAAACATCCAAACATCTTACTTGGGCCCCTGGGGGTAAAAAGCAGCATGGCTGGGTGAGAGCAGTGGTGTTGGTGTCCATCAGGAGCCCAAGGAGGAGAGGGGTAGAGCTCTATCAGGATGAGACTTGGCAAAGCACCTATATCCTCAACCAAGACTATCTTCTGACCATATCCCTTGCCTTTTTGTGGGCATCTGTTGCTAGGAGATAGAAAGCACAGTTCCTTTTGAAACATCTTCAACTGCCCACTGCCTTCCTGGAGAGCTTCAGTTTTGCACAGTCTCCCTTCCTCTCCCTTTATCTTTCTCCCCTTGCCTCTGTGTACTGGTCAGGAAGGACTAGTTGTGCCCTCCTGCTGTAATGTGGCACTGTACTTGCTGTAAGGTACTTGCTCCAAGTGCTGCTAGCCCTCTCCCCAAACCTGCTTAATTAGCATAGGATTCAGCAGCAGACACCAGCCTGTGAACTGAACTCCTGTGCTGGATGCTCATGTTCCTCTCCAATGGTGGATGAGCCAGGACAAAGGAAAAGCAGCCTCTCTGGCATGTGTGCGACTCATTCTGCATACAGATACGGGCTATGGGGAACCCCCACCAGCTCCTTCATCAGAACTTCACCTTCAAGGTGTTGAGCAGCTTCTCAGCCCTTTGCAGGCATTTCTCTGCTTGGTGGACTTTCCTTGGGCATCAGCCCTGCTTCATATAAAATCTTTATGGTGCTGCTGTTAGGAAGACAGGCAGCAGGCAGGGTTTCCTTTACAGGGTTAAAAATAAGGAGAGAGGTGAAGGATACTGCAGTGGCACAGATGAGAACAGGGATGAGTATGTGCTAGGGACTTTTGCCCCAGTTTTGGGCTCTAAATCACTCTGTGTTCCTTAAAAAAACCCCTAAAAAATCAATCACAGTGTATAAAAAAGGAGAAACCTGTTCTCAGTCATACAGACACGTGCTTGCAGTTTGCTCCCACAGCCACAGAGCTGCATATACAGAGCAGGTGGTCACTTAGGGCAGCGAAATGTTTAGTGATTGCCTAGCAAGCAAGTGACATTTTCCAGCTTGCCTAAGGATACAAGAAAAATGTGTATGTGTTTCCACCAGACCCACGAGCCAGCACTGACCTATATACATGCACAATTATACACGCAGGCAGATGCCCACTTTCCCACCTCATGGCAAGGGGCTGAGCCTGGTGCAGCTGTGTGCCAGGAAGAAAAATAGCCAGCACAGATTTTTTTCTGACAAACACTCTGGATTCAGGGATGTGAGCAGAGGGCAAGGGCTCAGCAGGAGCTCAGCGGGGTTGGAGTGATGTGTTGAGCTGAGGTTCTGTTTATTTGCCTTTGGAGCGAGGGATGCAAGCAGTTTGGAGGGAACAATGAAAAATCAAGCCAGTCTCCCCTCTCCACATCCATTAATGCCCACTGAGTGAGGGGGTCTTCAATAGCAACCCACCATGAAGCCAAAAGGGCTGGTACCCCTCTGCTGATATCTCCTCCTCCTGTCCATGCTGATTTACCATTTCCCATATTTCATTTCTATTATGGCCCATGGCAGCCACGTTTAGTGATTCCTTCACACATTCATCATGCTGTGGGGGTTACAGCATGATGGCTAGTGCCTTTGTTTGATTTCCAAAAATCCTCCCCCTAAACCACCAAAAGCCAAGCCAAACCAGTTTTAGCCTATGTTTACAGCTGAGATTGCAGGAGAATTTTCCATGGGAAGTGGAGACATTTTTAGTGATTTCTTACTCTTTCCCTTTGTGGCTTCACTGTACTATTTGTTTGCAACATTATGGGCATTGAGTTCTCAGGCAATGCTTTATTTTGGAGTGATATAGCAATCTGAACATGAAAAGTAAGGTTCAACCTCAGAAGCTAAACTGGGAACATTTTCCTTTGGGCCAAGCTGTGTGTTAACTCAGAATGGTTGGAGTCAACTGGGAGGCATGTCTTGCTTCATCACCAAGAGGTCCTTTTGCTGTGCCACACCTGGCCAGCATTAGCTGTTTGAGCCTTTATTCCACCTGGGCTTCATATATGAAAAGGGGAAAGCTCACCACAGAAGGAACAATAAAATTGAATTTACCCTATGAGGAAGGGCTTATCCTACATGGCTTCCCAGTTGTGATGCAACACATAGCCCTTGCCATAAATGCGCTAAAGCTCCATGGTAGAAGCTGCAGGGGCTTTCTGCTCCTCTGTACCTCCTCCTGCCCACTGTCACGCTTGGGAACATATTGCTCATGTTGAACAAGACAAACTGCTCTCCCTGTACACAGTCCCTGGGCCGCTGTTGGCTCTGTGACCACCCTTCTGTCCCACTTAACTGCTCAGGATAATGAGCTAAATCAATCATGCCGCCTGGGGCTGGACATCCATCTCTGCCAGCATTGCCCTGTCCTCGCTGCATTAGAGGAGTCGGGGAAAGCTTGGCCACCTCTGTGGCACAGTGGACAGCCTGAGCTTAGGCTCCTCATGAGCATCTTGCAGGAGAAGGGTGCAGGTTGTAGGGAATTGCAGCACTGCAACTCCAAGTTAATATTTCAAAAGCACTCTGTGCTTTGCAATTGCTCTCATAGTATTAATAATCTCCTTTTACCTAAGAGATGTTTGTGCTAGATCTGCTTGTTTCTAGCTGAAAGAAAACCCATTACAAGACCATCTTGAGTCCTCTGTAGCCTGCATTTCTCTCTTTTAGCAGAAATTGTTGGGTCTTAGTAACCTCAGCAACCCAGAAGTGTAAAATCACAAATGAAGTGAGCTGTGTTGGAGGACACTAGACATTTTCTTTATTTTTAACACCCAATTTTTGCAAATCCCCTGTGGAGGTGCTTGAAAGGAACCTATTTCCTCTTCTCTTTTCCTGCTAGTTTTGTTATTCTGGCAAATAGTTGAGGTGTTTCTTACCTTTCTAATGCTGCTGGAAATGGTTGTGGATTTTGTGTCTTTGAGCTGGCACCAAATGTGATTTCTGCAGAGAAATGAGAGTGAGCACCTGTAGGTAACTGTTCTTCTGGTACTATCGCACCCCACTATGATTTGCTGTCCTGCGAATAACACCTGCCTATTTTAAATCTTGGCAACAGCTTTCCTTATTTATTGAAAGACGAGGTATTCTTTGAGGATATTTCCATTTGTCTCTGCTATTTCTAGCTGTTGTGCTACAGCAAATTGATCTCCAGCTGCACCTTTTCTCCTCTGTTTTGGTTGGAGAGAGCCTAACTTGCTTGCTGGGTGACCAAAAATCATCCCATGAAATGGTACCCAGTCCTGCAATGAGCTGTTGGGGGATATAGTATTAAAATAATACCTTACTCAGCAGTGATGCAATGGAGGGGGCAATATCATGTTCCTCTGCACTGCCTTATAGGGCGCTGGCAACTCCATGGGTTAATGGTCACTGAAACAGTCGTGTACCCCTTCACCTCAGCTTTTGGTGACAGGAAGGACAGCTTGCACTGGTTGCTCTCAAGAGGAGACTGAGATGGAACATGAGAAGTTTGTTACTCTGTATGGAGTGCAATGAAACTGCTGTTGAGCTGGAGAGCTGGTCTAGATCATCAGTGAGAAGGGGAGAAAAGCATGCTTACACAAGGCAGAAAACAGTCTTTGCTGGGTTAACAAACATTTTTATATAGGTTGAAAAGCACTTGGTCTTTGACAGAGCCTTTTTTTTTTTCTTTTTAATGTCAGCCTAATAGCAGCTGCAAAGACATTGAATTTCTGTGCCTCTGCTTTTCTTAACATGTCATATCCAGGAGCTAACCACCTCCCAGAAATTGCTAGGATGGGGATTGCCTCATAGCTGGGTTTGAGCCATACTCTGGGTGAGTCCTCAGGCAGTTGGCCGCATTCATTAATGTGTCCCTTTTTCACTCATATTGAAGGAAGGCCAGGCTAAGTATCAGCATGTAGTTAGAAAATGAGAAATACTAGTGGCATGAAAGATCTAATATTATTAACAGTCTTCACCAAATATTGAAAGAAAATAGTGTAAAAGCTAGTTTTGTTAAAGCTCTGTGGGTTTGCTCAGCACACATTATGTATGTATACTGAGGTGATGTTAAGTTTTTCCATCTTTTGAAAGCGTTTCTGGTATTGTAGCTTTTAATAAAATGAGTATTAAATGGTCCAAATAGCTCCTTAGCTGGCTGTCTTTAAATTCTTGAATCCAAGTTCTCTAGCTGTGATCACTTAAATATATCATGCTGTTCTAGTTGCCACATTTTGCCACTTCTACATTATCTTTAGTTGTTACGAAGTGTGTGGATCTGACTTATTCCCCACATGCTAAGTGAAACAGCAATATTTACATCCCATGCAGTCTGCTGACAAGTTCTCTCTTTTCACGAAAGAAAGCAGAAATGAAACCTCTTATTGTCTTTCACTTCACTGGACAAAGCTTTCTCCTTTTGCAATATGAGCTGCTGTCTAACACCAAATAGGATAATATTTAATCTGATGGACATCATATGGTTTCACAAAGTGGTGTAGTGTAATTGGAAAAAGAAGAAGGGTTCAGGATTACAGTAGCACAACTCGGCCAAAATGTAAACTGAGTACTACAGGACCTGCTTGTGCTCCAGAACTCTATTTATGATCTTTAACTGACTCAAAATAGCTGACAGGATAAAAGATGAGCCTGTCTCTGTTAGTTTGCAATTAGGCACTCAGCTCACAAGTCTCTGTTTTCTAGGAGAGATCACCGCTGGCGATTGTGTGGCTCATGTTTTCCTGGAAAGGTCACCGGAGCTGGACCGAGGAACTGGGGCTGGAAAAGTGCTGCTAACACGATAAAAGAAATGAAGTTCATGTTCAGAGGGAAGGTGAGGAAAGCCTGACTTAATTAAATTAGCAAAATGAAAGCTGAGGAAGATAGCTGCTTATAAATACATTGGCAGAAGTTGGGGGGGGAGGGCATCAGTGAAAGAGAACTATTTATGCCTGAGGACAGTGTTGGCACAAGAGCAAATGTATGTAAACTGGCCCAGAATAAATTCAGCCTGGAAATAGGAAGATCGTTTCTGACAATTAGAGAGCAATCAGACTCTGGACCAGGCTTCTCCTGGGAATAGAAGGGATAAAACCCTTCCTGCTTTTAGTGAGAGCTTGTAGGAAGGCCAGATCTGATGAATCAGGGATGCTGTGTAGCCCCGCATTCCTTCTCATTTCCTTATTTTCCTATGATTTCTGCCTTAGCCTCATATTTATGCCAAATCTCATCACATCACACCCTTCTCCCTGCCCCCTGGTATGTGTCTTGGTTCCTGGCTTCACTTCCTTCTGACGCAGGTGGCTTTCTTCTAACTGTAATAACTTGCCCACGTGGTCAGGATCCTGCAGTATTTTGGTGCTTGTTAATTTTTTATCCATGTGCCCAGTACCTCTTTGTCCATTTGCCCTTCTTGCATAGAGAAGGCTAGACAGGGGACACAGAGTGTCCTCTAATCAAGGTGGCTCTGCCAAAACCCACACGAGTAAGAGTCCCTGGAAGGTACTCTGCTATTTCCTGCTTGGTTTAAATAGGCACAAAATAGTGGTTGGAACCTATTTCCAGCCCTTGCACAGTATGACCCTGAAAATAACTCATGCCACTGATGTAGAAGGGCTTTTTGGAAATCCAAAGTGCTCCTATTTGCATGTCTGGGAGCTGTGGATGCTGAGCAGCCTCAGGAGACATGGCAGTAGTTTGCAATCTGGGTTCTGGGAAATGCCCTGTTTACAGAGCTCTTTCTAGGTCTGGGAAATGAGAGATGCTTTGTAATACCCTGATCACCTTTTTGTGTGATTTTGCTCATGTTTCCCTCAAAATGCTGTGAGGGGATGCAGGCAGTGAGGTCACTGAGCTCACTTTGTCTGCAGGGGTGTTTCAAGGATGGCATCAGTGATGCTCTTGAGTCATGAGATTGGATGCTTCTGTTTGGTTTAAGTGCAGCCATGAGGTTTGTATGTTTAAGCTGCCCTTTTGCTAAAAATACAGGCAGTAGATGGATGCAAGTAGGTGTGAGGAAGGGTTTATTTGTTTGTAGGTTGCACCCATTACACCAGACTGGATCCTTCATTTATTACCATAATAACTAGGAAATTTGCCCAAAAGCTGGAGGCCTGTGAAGAGAAGGGCAAGATCAAATTCCTCCTGTAACTGAATCACAGTGTTGAATCCCAAGTGTCCCTAAGGAGAGGAAGGAAAAAAGAAATCTCTGTAAAGTATTATGAAAGCTTCCTGGATTATCTAAAGAAATCTCTTCAGCAAGATAGTTGAAATACTGTGTTTTCAGTGAAATTAAATGGCTGCCTGTGGGTGTTTTTGGCACCTATTTTCTCTAAGGCCTTTAGAAACACCTGCCTTCATTCATATTCTTCAAGTGTCACCACTTAACTAGACTTAGCTGCACTTGTGCTATATCATATACTCAAACAATTCCTCTTGATGAGGGAGCAAAGCTTTGTGCTAATGTTTCTATTCTGCATGCACACAGCTCTTACAAACACTAGCAAGTGCATATGTTTGAACTTTACACTGCCTTAATTTCATCTCCATTATATATTTAGTTATCATTATCAATTTTATCACATGGGGAAGTTGGAGAGGGGGGATGTGGAAGTTCTCAGGCAGACAAAATAAAACCCCTTCGCTGTGATGCTTCACCTCATTTCCTAACGTACTGCCTCACATCTCCAATGCATGTGTTTCTAACCCCAATAATGCCTACCTTTTGTACAGCTCTGTTCCCCTTCCCTGTCTTTATTGCAGGTTTTGGATTCATTCTTATAAATTCTTTTTTTCATAAAGCAAAATGGGAAAGAAATCTGATTGGGATGCACTAAAAAAAATAATCCTAAACAATACAACCAACTAAACTACCTTAGTAAAGCAAATTTGCACACATCAAAGTTTTTTATTCCTTTAATACTTCAACACATATTTGGGCTGAATGTAAAGTTGAATAACCATTTACAGAAGGATAAAAATGTGGTCTTTCTCAGCAAAGGAAATCCTCTGTTCACTAGGCCTTCCTGGGCTTTCCTCCACGCTGAGGGGCAACTGAGTGCTGAAACCTTGTGGATGGATCACTAAGGAAGGACTTTGGAGCTGTCTTCTCCCAGTTGAGAGGAGCCAGCCCTGCAGAAGGCTCAGTTTGCCTCCCTAGCAATATCAGGGAGGAATTTGGGCTGTGAGATCTGAAGCTCTGGGACACTACCTGGGACAAATCCCAGCAGTGGGGTGATGCCATGGGGGCAGTGTTGAGGTGGGACTGGTCAAAATTCTCTTTTGTGGGGGAAGAATTGATAAGAAATTTGTTTGCAAAACTTACATCTGCTCCTTTAAACTCCTCGCCACCCCATTGTTTTTGTTATGGGCCCATAGGATATGTCCCCAAGGCAGCTTTACTGTTGTCAGAATTATACATATTCTGATCCAAACCAAATCAAACCTTATATGCCAAGCATGAAGTGGTTAGACTGTGTCTTGTGCTCCCCCCTGCCCCCGTCAAGCTCCTTGCCTTGTGCATCTGTAGAAGGACTTCAGAGTGCTGTGTTTCCTGTCTTTTCTCAGTTCCCGCCTCTGTTGATTTGGGTCCTAAACCAGGAAAATAAGTATTGAAATTCTCACACTTTCTCTTTATTTGTATAGCATTCATTACCTTGGCTGTGCTCAGTCAGGGTGTGTCAACATTAAAGTTCTACCATCTGAGCATTGCTGTGCAGTGCATGGGAGCATTTCTGCTTGCAGCCCTCTGAGTGCAGGTGTAAATTGGTAGTTCTTCAATAACTCAAATCCAAAGGCAATGTTGTACACAACTCCAGCTGCTCTTCCATACATGGCCAGTCCATTGTCATCTCCTCCAACTGCCATTGACGTAATGTACTGCTTCTGAGATACTGTCCTAAGAGATTCTTCTGGGGGAATATGTTAGGGTGGAAAACTGGGCTGAATTCCTTGTTGGAGCTCTCAGCTGCCTCCCTGCATGCCTCTCTGGTGCATCTATCTGGTAGCATAAAGGAAAATGTCATTAATTTTCAGCCTGATCCCTACTGAAGTGTTGAGCTCCTTCTGATGGCCAGCAGCAGTGTAGGAGGTGCCAGGACATCTTATGTGTTGGTCAGAGCTGTGGGAAGTGGTCACCCTGCCTGGCAGGGGCAATTTGCTTGCAGATGCTGCAATGCAGCTGCCAGTTTGCCCTGGGACCAGACATAGGAGGCTTTTTGCAGTTGCATTTATCTCATTTTAGGGGTAATGTCTCCCTGTTCAGTAATAATTACTGACTCTTGCCCATAGTCTTGAGATGAGCCGGTCTCTTCATGCCAGCACTGCCAACTCTGCATCCCCTCTGGAGCTGCCTGGGGATAGAATGGGTGGTGGGGAGCCCTAGGTCTTGCATTGGCTGCCACTCTGCATGTGAATGGGGAAAGAGAGGAGGAAGGTGGAGGAGAAGCAGCCGAGGCTTGTGCTTCGTACACTCATGTATTTATCAGCAACCCCTTCAAACCCAGGCTGGCATCTATTGCTGCTAGTGTAGTCCTGGCAAAGGGGCCGTGCTAGTCCCTTCTGCAGTTGTCCCTGTGGTGTGCTTCCAGGAAAGTCATTGGATACTAAAAATAACTGGGAAAATAGCTGATGGTGTGTCTTCTCTCTGTGTGCTAGTGGAATTAGCCGGGAGTCTGATTCCAGCCAGGACCACTGCTGCCTGTGGCTGGCTGCTCCTGGGTCCTGCTGGTCAAGGACAGGAGGCTGCTGGTCTCCATAACAGGACTTGGAGGTCACAGCACCTTGGCATCGCTGCATGGCTTCACTGCCAGGCTTGGTAGGTTGTCAGAGGTGGTTTTCCTCTAATGCTATGAAACCAGGTGTTGACAGGCAAGTTAGCTCTTCCAACACTGGTTGCATTTGTTGCCTTTTGCAGGCACAGCTTTGCTTGAGCCTCTGGATGAGTAGAGGCTATGGATTTCATTCACATCAGAGGGACTGAAGTCTTCCATCTTTGTTGCTCTCCTCATCCTCAAGTGGGAGTGAGGATCTGGTATCTGGAGTATCTTTAGTCTAAAGCACAGCTCTCCTTCTTCTTATCTGTGAACTGACAATGTGTGCAAACACCCTTAATTTTCTCCTACAAGACAAAATGGAATTTCTGGAGTGCCCCACAGGAGAGGAGAAACCAAGAGCTTGCTGCGTGTGCTGCAGTGGTCTTCTGTCCATGGCATAACCAGAGAACTGGGCTTGCAAATCCCTTTGATGCTTTTCTCCCTCTCTGTATCTTTATTTGTTACTTGTTGTCATTCAGGAAATTGTTCTGTTCCCTAGCCTTTGCTGTTGGATGGTTCAAAGACAAGTGACACAGGGCTCCAAGTAGGATGGGTGAGCTGATGTGGATCTTGCTGATTCAGCTGGGCTGCTTTGGTGGTGAGGTCTGGCAGTTACAGCTGCAGGCTTGCTCTGGTGCAGTTGTGGGGTATAACCACCTAATAAAAAGCCTTGGGTGCTCAAGTTGCCCTGTGGCAGGTGGAAGAGGTAGTCTGGACACCCTTCTTTGTTAAATAGTTGTTTTATTCTGGCCTCCACCTGTGCTCCATGAACTTGTGTGCTGGATTGCAGATAACAAGATGCCCTACCTTAGCAAAGCTTATTCACTTCTTTAATCAGTGATAGTGATGTCAGTAACCTTGTTTCTAACAGCTTTCTGAAATGGCTGCACTTTTTCATCCATGCTAAACGTATTCAGCCCTGGAAACTAATGATATGGGGAGATGTTTCCCTCCCTGTTTGTGGAAAAGGGGCTCTTCCTATGTCTTGTTGGAGTGGGGAACTGTGTGCTCAGGGTTACTCTGTCAGCTAAGCCCTTGTCATCTCCTTTGAGTCCTTCAGCTGGAAATACTGAGAGCTATGGCAGTGCAAACCAGGTTCAAGGACTGGTCAAAAGCTGCGTCTGGGGACATAGATGACTGTGCTCAAGCTCTGATGCTCTGCTCTAGACTTATCCGTGCTTTTAATTCAGCTATTGTATTTATGACTCTTGCCTTCTAATTATAGGTGATACATTTCTCAGCTTTCCTTTCTGGGAAATTTGTCTGCATTTGCGATTAGGGTTGTGCCTCCTTCATGCCTACCTTTGTTAGGAAGCAGAAAGTGATTCCACTCGCCTTTTTTTCCTCCTCACAGATGCAGCTTTTCTGGCTGCAGCTCTGAAGAAGTGTGGAGTTCACAGAGGGGACAGCAACCAGGATTCAAGGAAGATGGGTGTCTACTGTCCTTTATAATTGTAGTTACCTCTTATTTGTAAGTGCAAACCAACAGGTGCTAAAAGCTTCTTTCCCCCAGCTCCATCCTCCACACTTCTTGTGTTGCACAGTAGACTCTCTTCTGAAACGCTCTCTTCCGAAATGCTCTCTTCCCCCCAAAGCTCATTCTGTATTTCTTTGCATTTCTGCAGGGACTTGATTTATCTATTTATCTTTCCATGCAGCTTCTTCATTATAACTGGGGTTTGGAGCTTGGAAAGAGGACAGGGTAGAGTCACCTTTGAGCTTTCTGTAGGTGATGTGGGGATTGGAGGTTCCCTGGTCTCTTTGGGTGTTGCATTTCTTCAGCAGGGTGCTGTCTGGCATCCTGTGTCCAGAGTCACATTTTAGACTTGTGAAGGATAATGCTTTCCCAAAGTTAGTACCTGTGAATCTCTGCTTTGGTGGTCTTAGTTTGCTTGTTCATGTTGCATGGTTGGATCTTAGGGGTGTTGATTCATCCTCAGAAGGGTGCCGCTTTGGAGAAAGTTTTGTGTATGTCTTCTACGTGGTGTGATTCCTTAACCTTTCTGCGCCAGAATAACCAAGAGAACCCTCATAATTCCCTTCAAATGCTAATTCTGGCTTCGTGGTGCATTTTTAACCCGGTGGCTTCTACATATGCTCTCCTGAAATGTCTACTTTGTGCTAAAGCAAGACCTCATCAGTGTCTTTGGAGAAAAATGTATTCATTACTGTTATTATTGCTATTTTTAGGAAAGATGCAATCTCACTTCATGCATAAAATTAGTTTAATGAAATAGCAGGAATGGGAGGGAATATTGGCTTTCCTGTGCTTGTTTGTGGAGTGAGCGAACAATTTCTTTGCTCCATCTCTGGCCTTGGATAAATGATATGTCATTGAAACATGAATTTGAGAGCTTCTAAACATGGTCCTCAAGCAGCCAGTAAGGCTGGGACCTGAGAACAACTTGTGGAGAAAGAAAGAGGATGGCACTGGGGCAGAGGATGGGTTTATGCTTTTTCTTGTAAATCCTCAAATGAAGAGGATACATTTCATCTTCATCTAGTGTGGAGACAGCAAGCAGCACCATGTCAATATGTTTGGGGGCCCAGACCTTATGTGTCCAGCAGTCTTGCCTGAGTTAATGTTGTACTGTGCTTCTCTTAAGGTTGTCACTGCTGCTGTTAGCTGGAACAATGACTACAGGCAATGGTAGCACTGTTAAAGTGTACTTGTGCTTGCCTGCCCCTCTGAAAACTTATTTTTTTCACTTAACTCCAGGAGTTGGAAAGGAGAGATGAGGACAGAAGTGATATCATCTCAGAGCATTGAAACAGTGGTGATGACTGTGCTGCAGGAGCTCCTGTCCCCTCCAGCAGTCCCATGCAGCTTTGTGTTTTGACTTATTTGCCTTGGGATTCCAGGTTATCTTGGGGATTTTTTCACTGAAAAAAGAACTTTAATTATTATCTCCTCCTGTGGAAGCAGTAACTTCGTAAAAATTTTAAACCAGAAACTCTTCCTTCTTCAGCAGCTGGAGCATCTTCCCCCACCTGTGTTTGGAGGGACATTCTTGATCAAAAACTTGAACTGAGTGCTGGCAATTGAACTTATCGTAACTTCTAGCCCTGGGATTTAGGTGTGACCAAACTAAGCCCTTCACTCAAGAGGATAATAAAAAGAGGGATGATTTTCCCTGAGAAAGGCAGGAGGAAAAACACAAGCTGTGTTGTGAACAGCAGGAGTAGCAAGGGGAGAAGGTAATAAATAACAAAACTGATCTCTGTCACCCTTGTGGACCTTTCTCGTACCACACTCCTCTGCTCTGTCTGACCATGTCAAGAGCCTTTAGATACCCTCTGCACAATATCACAGCTCTGCTGATGTCCTTGTCCAGGTCTGTACTAGTCTAGATGTAGATTTTCCTGAAAGCTGGTAAGAACTATGTATCCTAGGGAGCCCCCATTGTCTTCTCAAGCTTTGGTGGAATGGGTTAGCTAGATTTAGGGGCTCTCTGAGTGAGAAAAAACAATTAATGGGTTGGATATAAGTGTAGGAAGGAGGCAGTTACAGGCAAACTCATGTTACTTCTGTCAATAGACATGAGGCAATCTTGGCGTTCTGTGTATCTCCTGATTCCTTCCTTCCCTTGCAGTTTGTATGGGATATTTACACTTTATTCCATGCAAGGTGAGTTTGTTTGTTTGTTATGTTTTGTTTTGTTTTTTCCAGCTCACCAAATCCTCTTTTGTGGTGCCAAGGCTCTGAGAAACCCTAAAGGACTTTGAGGCTGGTTGTGTGCAGTGTCATTTTGTTCAGATACCAACCTCTAGCATTTCCTGCTCCAACAGCCTTGCTTACTTTGTTGTGATGGTTTTCCAGCATCTCTTCACCTTTGTGCTCCTGCAGGTACCTCAGCACTGCTTGCTGCTTCTTACTCCAGTCCTTTTCCTCCCTCCAAGCTGTCTTTGTTCCATCTCCTGGCTTTTCATTCAGACTTCTTCAGCTCACATCATCACTTTGCAGCTCTTCAAACGTTTCTTCTCCTTTCCCCATGTCCTCCTCATATGGAGTTGCAGGCACCTCCATGCTGTATGGCCCAGTTCCCCACTGCCCAGCACTGTCCAGAGGAAGCAGTCACAATTTTCTTATAACAGTAAATCTCACACACTGCAGAAATGTGCTTGAATGGATGTCCTATTGTTGATTACCAATGGCCTTGCCAACTAACATCTACCGTTTACATTATGTTGTACTGGCAGAGGACAAAATCTCCCTGAAGCCTTGGAAGCAAGTGAGAACACCACCATGAAGAAGCTTGCTGTGTTCTGGGTGTGAAAGTAACTCCACTGGTACACAAAAAAGAATATATATATTTTTCCTTTAACCTGCTTTTCTTCCTTCTCCCAGTTGCCATTGTGTGCTCTTTGCTACAAGTGCTTGTTCATGGCTGCTGGTGTGTGTAGCAGTGTCAAGATGATGGAGGCATTGATCCAACTTGCTGCGTGACCCTACTCAACACAGTGCTGTGCTGTACTGTCAGCATTAAGGTTGTCTCTTAAGCGCTTCTGTAAGCCAGGATCACAGGCCAGATTGAATTGAAGGGAAACCTTACAGCTTTTTTGCAGAGCTTCTGCTGTCTTGGGGGAGGAAAAAGGGGTATTCCCAGAGCAGACAGGGACTTGTTAGTTACATGGGATCTTGAGTAGAGCAGGCTTTGTTGGCAGATTGTATCTATTTTTACAGCTAGCACAGGTGGATTTTTCTGTGATAAAAGCAGTAAATGCTAAAGAAGCCAGAATGCTCTTTCCTGGCTGGTAATAATCGGCTTTCTAGCTCTGAATCACCCCAAAGTAATAGGTCTTGCTGAAAATATGGCAGAGGTCAAGCTCTGTTTGTAGGAGATAAGGGAGTCTAGCTTTGAACCAGTTCCTTTGGAGGTGAGCAGAGGGAGCTGGGTAAAGAGGAGGTGCTGTCAGTGGCCCATCAGGGGAGAAATCTGAAGTCATCCAACCCTTAGTACACATCAGAGAATCCACCTACACCAGTCTCTGATTTATTGGAGACTGTTGTCCTAGCTCCTGCTAAGAACATGGGCATTGCTTTGTAATACTATTCAATATCAGCTGCCTGGTGCTCTTTTACTTGACAATAGCATAGTCTTTTTCACTGTCTCTCCTTTAAACCAGTTTTGAGTAGGAAAACAGTTCCCCCAAAGGTTACTTAAAAAGCCCTTGTCAAAATAGTGACAGCCGTGGCACTTGGGGTTTCTGCATTGATCACATAATGCAAACAAACAGACCCATCTTAAATCCTGCACCAACTATAAACCTTATGCTTTCTAATTGAGAAACTGATTTTAAATCCTACCCTCTTTAAAAATCTAATTAATATCCTTAAAAAAAATAAAATAAAATAGGAAGAGTCTGTCTCTCTGTCATGCTCCACCAAGCAAAAGAGAAGGAGGAGGAAATAATTCTTGGCTACATCTCTGCAGGGTGCCCTGTTGATAACCTGGATAATACAATCTAATTTTGGCCTTGAGTCTGTTCCCTTGGATTATCACATTTCTTCAAGGACCAAAAGCTTCACTAGTGATTCAGACCTGGAGGAGAATGTCTTTTTTTAGTGGTAAGCTTCCATTTATTTTTTTCTTTCCCCCAGCCATCAAAGGTTATAGTGGAAGCTTTTATCATGTTACCAGTGGCTGCTTTATAGAAAACAAGTTGCTGGCATGCTGACTGGAACCCAGGTCTCCTTTCACAGTGAGGACCCTGCTTGTTGGGTTAAAAGGTGGGTGGTTGAGGGGAGGGAAGTGAAAGAAAAGGCTAAACTTTAAGAGGTGTTTTGGAGAGAGCATGCATGTGTGTATGCCATCTGCCCTGTAAAAAAAGTTAGATTACTTTGAAAAGGTGTTTGTATGTATAAAACCTAAGGTATGCTGCACCTAGTGTTTTGGGTGAACAGTCCATCAGGAGCTGCATGCCTGATGTGAAGTCTCAGTGTGTAGAGCTGTTTACATTCAGCTGGGGGTGTGCAATCTGCTTTGACCATTAGATGCCTATAGGTCAAGGGCTGAAATCCTAACTCATGTGCCAGAGTCTTCTCCCCCACCTTTTTTTATTTTTCATCTTTATGATCTATGTTTTATAACACTCACTGCAAGACTGGGTTCATGAGTTGTCACTGGAGCCGTGAACCGTTCTGACTTTTTCCTCCATGCTTTGGTATAGCTGCAGCTGGTTTTGCTCTGGAGAAGAAAAAGAGGTGGGTCTCTGCAGCTGGCTAAGGATACAAGTGTATATGTCCCACATCTTTGTCTTTGCAGAGGCGTTTCTTCTCCAACTTGGTCTGGGTGAGGTGTTTCTCCTGAAAGCCTAGGTGCTGAGGGATGCTGGAGCAGAAGAATGCCAACTGGCCTGCTTCCATTGGTCTTACTCCTTCCCTTCACTGCCTGTCATGCACCCGCAGCCACCTCGGAGCCAGGTTTGTTTATAGAAACACTGTCAAGCCAAAAGTCTTTTCACCAGCTCAGAGGAGTGAGATGCTTTCAGCTACTCAGTCACCCTCAAACTGTGAAGACACGACTATCAGCTGCATAAAATTAATTTATTTAGTTAAGGGAGGTGTTAATTAAGAGCTCTCATTTATTGTATTTCTGCAGACAGCTCTGGAGGGCCTTTTGAACTGTCAGCTCTGGTGACAGCAAAGCAAAGCTCATGGTGTTGCGAGTTAATAGCGGTATGATTCATGCTGTGGGATGAAGCGGGAGATTGTGGAAGAGGTTGGGAAAGGAGTGAAGGAGATGTGGTGAAGGTTTGGGCACACCTTGCTGGAAACTGACAAGTCAGGATGAGGTGCTTTGTCCTTTGTTAGCCCACCCTAGTAAATCCTGACAGGGGGAAATGTTCTGGCTACAGGCAGCCACCCTGGCTGCAAGAGAGCCCAGGGTGTGCAGGGATTTGCTAGTGGAGGACCTTAGCAAACCTGTGGATGCCAGAGCAGCCACGAACGTATATGTGTGGATCGACATAAAATAACTGACTGTTCCTATAATCTGAACTGGATAAGAATCTTTGATTTATTTTAAATAATCAACTTTTCCTGTACTCTGAGATGTTAATGCTCCTTGGTTAATCAGGACATGTCAGTCTGATAACTGAGCGTAGGCCTAAACCGAACTTACAAGTTTAAATTTAAAATCTCTTAGAAAATAACAAATATTCTTTATCTGAAAGAATTACAAGCTTCAGTATAGATGCTTACAGGCATCTCCTTCAGTAAAAGCTGTGCCAGCACTTTTCCCCCTTCTCATGATCTGTATCATGTTACTTTTGGATAGAAACTGAAATTCTCCTGATGCAGAAAATAGGCCAAAACCCACAAAACCACCACCAACAAAACAACAACAACAAAAAAAACCAAACAAAAAAAAACCAAAACCCAAACAAACCAAAAAAAACCCAACCCTAAAAAATATGAATAAAATAGTCCAGGAGAAATGCTAGACTCCCTGAGTAGGTGGTGTTGCCTTCTCCTACTCAAAGACATTTTGTATTTTCAGCTACCCAGTTCATTAGACAAAGACAGTATTGCTTGCGCTTAGTAAATCAGCCCCATCTCTTATGGGCCTTCCGTCTTGTGTGTCCTCAAAGCTTACAAACCAAGCTCTGTTGCAAAGCCAAACTTCCAATTTCTCTCTCAAAACAAGTGTGAGAGGCTGAGGTTGACAAGATGCCACAGCCACTTTCCAGCTGCTTTCTCAGCCACGAAGGAACCACCTCCTGGACTGCAGCAAGCCGATTAAACAAGTGAGTATTCAGGGAGAACATGGGGCACCTATAGAGAAATATATGGCTGCTGGAAGGTTATTTTAACCAGCTCTTGTTGCACATACCGAACCAGTGATTTTTTCTAGGTTGCTGATTTGACTTTCTTTAAACCTCTACTAGTGAATGTGTATTACTTCTACCTTTTTTCAGCTGACTTTCACTGGTTTAAACAAGGGTAAGCGTAAACCTCATATAGCCTATCATTTCTGCCATTGTGAGCTCAGGGTTGGTTTATGTTGTGCTCAGCTGCTCAGGAGTGGTTTGAAATAGAGGGAGGGCATTTTTCCATACAGGCACTGTGGGGATTCCAGTCTGAAAGCATCACTGGGAGCCACAGGTGCCAAGTGCCTGCCTCCCCATGCTGCATTTTCTTGTCTTGGAGGGGAAAGAAACCTCAGCTTGCCCTTGGCTCCCATCACAGCTAGGAAACCCATTTCCCTCTTTCCTTGTGATCCCCTGACAGAGATGGGCAGGAAGGGAAAATGTGGTGAGACACAGGTTTTGTTTCTGGTATAACTCCAAAGGAATGACAGGGCTTTCCTATGGTGTGAGTGGTAGAGTGAGGAGTTTTCCCCTTTGGGAGCTGCGTGTCCAGATTTTTGTCTTCAGACTCTCTCCTCTGAAAATGTGCAGGATGTGACCAAGGCTTTTCCTGCAGCCACAGGTGTAAATTCCCCATTGCCTACTACTGTTGTTTCATCCCCTGGGCTGCCTCGCCCTACCTGGTTCAAAACTGAACCACTGCCGTAAAGCATGACCCCTGTTTGCACCAGAAGAACAGCAAAGGAGTAGTCCAGCTAGCGTAAATTGCCAGGCTAGGAGCCAGAGAGGAGCATGGATATGTCTCCAGACTTGCTTGGGAAGGATTACTGCTCTTGTGGAGTGGGCATGCTGGAGCCTGGAAAAAGGGGTTCTGCAGGAGGGGGCATGAGCAGAAAACAATATCATTATGGATTCATTTAAACTGTAGTGTCGGATCCTATAAATCAGAGGGCTTTTGCATATTTCCATATTTATATATGAAAATTCCACAAAATGGCTTAAAGGCAACTGAAATAAAAACAGGGCTGTCAGAGCTTGAAATGTACCAGCAAATCTCTAACAGACCATTTAATACAAACACATGGGCTTGGAAGAGCTCCAAGCTGGTGGAAGATTTCTGCATGCAGTGTCCCACATTGGTCCCCAAATGCTGGGAGGGCACTGGTGTCTCAGGTCACTGTGGCTCTGCTGGTCAGGAGGATGCAGAGCAAAAGGGGCCTTTCAACCTGTATTACAACATACAAGGAGAGCACTGAAATGGACTTTGGACTGCTCTCGTTTCCCTTGGGTGCTTTCTTACCACCTTCTGTGTGCTGTGATGGTTTTGGGGTGGGTGGGAAGTTGATCGTCATGGCTTCTTGCTTGCAATACCCCAAAGCTATGGCTGGGGAGGACTGCAGGACTAAGCATCACTGTGAATGATGCCAGTGACAGCGCTAGAATGGTTCAGTGAAAGTATTTTACATCCCATAGAGGCTGTGGTTGCATGCAGACTGTTTTATTTCCCAGCAGAGACCATCTCCTCCCTCTCCTGTGAGAGTGTGTGCCCTTTTCCTTTCTGATCTTTGGTTATCAGTCAAAACAAGAATTCTCCAAACCACTGGTCTGAATCATCCCTGCTGACCTTATGCTATGTCTCTTCCCATGGATTAATTTGAAGAAGCATTGCAGAGATTTATGCTTTGTGCAAAGCATGGGGCCTAAGTGTGTAGAGTGGCCTCCAAGTTTGAAAATGTACTCTTTAGATTACCTAGCATATCCTTATTTGGACATCTCTAGATGTTGTCCTCCTTGCCCCAGCCTGGGTGACCTGGTCAGTGTTCCTGGTCTCCTCACATCAGCCCTAAATCTCAGTGCAACGTACTGTAGCTCGCAGGCCTGGCCTCTAGTTTTCATGTGCACCAAATGCCTCTAAAGAGAAACTCCTGTTTTTTTTCAATGCAAAGACAAGAGTGAGCCTCCCCCTTCTCCACATCTTCTGTCTTTCAGGGCTTACTTTCCCCTTCTTCAGCCCCAAGATGGGTAGCTGGAGGCCATTACTGCATCTTTTCTTCTGAAGTTTCCAAATCAAAGGGAAATAATTAGCTGAGGACAAGCAAGCTTGGATGAAAACAAGCTGTCAACAAGAAGAAGGTGCTAATGTGTCTGTCATCCCTCTTCCCTCCTGGCCAGTCCTCAGAGGTGGAAGCCTGAGTGCTCTGTCTCCAATGGAGGAGAGGGCATCTCTGCTCAGCATCCTTCACCCATCAGCCACAGCTGTCTCCAAACATCAGCTCTCATCTTGTGAAGATATGTCTCGCTCTTGGGCTGATTTCTTCTGTTCCCTGTTGTGTGGCTGGGAGGGTTTTGCTCCACGTATAGCTTGTATGTCGAGGGCTGTGTGCAAGTGCTTTCAGCTGAGGTTTTATCCACGAACGTGGATGCCTAAAATCGATTTGTATCCTAAACCTGCCTATTTCTCTTCATTACAGAGAGACAGGTGTGCAGAATGAGTAGCTCAGATGTAGGTGTCTGCAGTTATTAAGTTAAGCAAGACGAATCCTGGTGTCAGCATCTCCCTTGACTTTGCTTAGGGGTTTGCTCCTTCTCCTGTAGGACTCCCCGTAGTGACTTTGATACAGGGTGACATTCTTGGGAGTCTTGAAACTTGCTAGATACTTTCCGCCTGAGATGTGACACAGCTTCCTGGGGGGAGGCACGCTCTCAGGCCATATTTCTGTAACAGCCCCACACTGCAGCTTCCTCATGTATAGCTCTTTGCCACAGGATGTGTTTTTAAACCTTGATTCGAACAGCATGTAGGGTGTCGGCATTTCAGAGTGTTGCCAGTCCTGAGTCTCTGAGAGGGTGACAAACAAAACCTTGACTGGATCACAGTTTTCAGGGACAAAACACACCTTAGTTATTTCATTCCCTACTGATTTTGAGACTGAGGAGTAAGCTTTTGCTTTTTGCAGGTGTTTCTTGCAGTATCCTTCCTTTGCCTTGGTGTGCAAACATAACATGTAATTGCATCTCTAGGGGACTTTCAACTAGACATTTGTACCTGATTTATCTTTAATGTTGCTGTTGGCTGAGGTGCTTTGGGGTGATTCTGCTTTGTCAGGCTGGAAGATGAAACTCCATGGAGGTCTCTCTTTCTCTGCCCCATCCCTCATCCCTGCTACAGCAATACTGCTATAATGGTACAAGTGGAGCCACTTAACCCCAGTTCCCTTGTCATCCATGTTCTCCATGGTTCCAGCCTCAGGCCTCCAACAAAGGTGCACAAGTTGTTTCCACCTGTGCAGAAGAAGCTTCAGTTTGGTGCTGGGTACAAGGGGCAGTGGTCCTGCAGAGCATGGCCAGCTCAATTCATTGCTGCCACCTATTGCTGGGTGAGGGGAAGAAGCAGGGCTTGGCTTCAGAAATCCGGAGGTGAAAACATCTGAGGACCATTGCTCAAAGTTTACATAAGCATTGGAGTATAAATCTCCCCAAAGCTGTGACCTCGATGTGGGACTGTCACTCTCCATTGCTCTGCTCCATGAGGGACTTTCTGGTGCCTGGTGCTGCCAGTGAAGGGCATTACAGAAAGCAGGTTTAAGGCTGGCAGTGAATTTCTAGGAGGGTTTTGGAGGCCAGGACTTGCTAACTTCTAAATGAATTCTTGAACACTTCAGCCTTGGTGGTCTTGCTGGTGGTAAGACTTGAAGAGTCTTACTTTCCAATGCAGGAGAGTTTGCCTGGCCAAAAGTGAGTGCAACCATGGGTGAAGCTGCCAGCATCTGGAGTGGAGGAAGCATCTACCCCAGCCTTTAGCAAGACTTTTTTCCATCGCTTCTCTGCAAGGCTAACAATTTCTGAGGAAAAAGGAGCATCCCTGTATTAACAGTGGCCTAAAATATCCCATAATAGCACGCAGTGCAGTGGTGCTGATTTCTCCTCCAGAGAAGCAATTCATTCTTTGGTCTGCTCTTGGGCTCCATGAGGTTTATGGCAGCATCTCTCACCTCCTTGTGGGGATCGCTTCCAGGCTTTGCTGTCTCGCTCCCGGCAGGCCCCTGTCATGTCCTCCAGCACCTATCACTTTTTCCTCTACCTGGCATTAGAGGGCAGTCAAAGGAAACCTTGCCTCTTCTCTGGCTCTGCGGGCTGCCAGCCAGTGCCTGCGCCCACCCCGGGGGCAGAGGGTTGACTCTAAAGTGGAACCCAGCCGCAGCCTTTGCCCTGCCCTCGCTGCCTTGTTTTGGGTTTCTGTCTGTGCCTTCACCTGTCAAGACACAAACTCGCAAACTTGTGTCTGACATTTGGGATACAGCAGCTGCAATGCTGATAAATCCCACACACTGTTTCTCCCCTGCCTTGGCCTCCATCTCCTCCTAATTGACATCTTTGAATCTTGTCTCTGTTTGACAAATCAGGCTACTTATTATAAGTGATGACATATATAAATATCGCAGGCATTTGTTTAACGTCTGGATACCCTGATAATAAAAGCTATCACAATCTCTTCCCTGTCTCCTTGCATAGCAATTACTACCAAAGAGTTTTCTCCTCCATCACCAGAGTGGGATATGGAGAGTGTCTGTGACAGCAAGATTTCCCTCTTGTAATGGGGGAGCATGGTTTTGGGCAGTACAACAGCTATTTTAAGTCTAATGCAGCAGCAGCACAGAGAAACTGTGCAACCTGTAGGTAAGTAACCAGGGAATCTTGCAGGAGCCCTTTTGCTTTCAGAATTCTGGGTTTGGTGGGCCTTGGTGTCTGGGGTGGCAGTGGGTGCCATTGCAGGTTGAAGATGCGATCTTGACTCATGGGTTCTGTCCTTGTGCCTTACTTGGGCCCGCTCGGTGCTGCAGGAGCCTGGAGCCAGCACCTAGTCCTGCATCCTTGCTAGTACACTGGTGGCTCTCCTGGGCTGAGGCTGTCAAATGGCAGGGTATTATTTTTAGCCTGGTTTCTTGAGGGAAAGAAACTAGCTTATGTGATTATACTGTCTGTCAGTGCTTTTCCTCCCACCATCCTCCTCTTAACGAGTTTTGAAACTCTTGTCAAATTTACCAGGATGGATAGAGAGCTTCGAGACATGAAGTTCCTGTACAACTCCCCGCAGACTAGCAGGCGGGGCCACCTTCCTCAAGGAGGGCATGAGGCTGGGTCACAGCACCCAGGTCAGTAGGAGATGCTGGGGAAGGTGTGAGACTAGAGGCTGGAAACGGCCTCTCCACTGAAGGTGTAATATCTCAAATATAGATATTAAGCACTCATGCCTCAATTAAAATTAATTTCAGGGGGAGGCATTTTATCACAAAAGATTCCTCCAGCTCGGCTGTGTCCACACCATCTGCTTGGAGCTGATGGTTGCAAAGCCCTCAGCCCCACCAGGAGCTGGGATCGGCTGTGAGAACCAGCCATTCTCACAAGGACAAGCTCATCAGAAAGGCTTCTTTTCTTCCCCTTGCCTCCCAGTCCAGGTTATTATTGTTAGTAATTTATTAGGTTTGGTTTTTTGTTTTTGTTTTTTTTTTTTTTTTTTAAGAGCCAGGTGCTGCTTCTGGCAGGGGAACGTGCAGATCTTCATTTCCTATGATTTTCCTCAGTGTGGGTTCTCTGATNTTTTTTTTTTTTTTTTTTTTTTTTAAGAGCCAGGTGCTGCTTCTGGCAGGGGAACGTGCAGAGCTTCATTTCCTATGATTTTCCTCAGTGTGGGTTCTCTGATGGCTAGCAGTGAGGTTCAGCAGGCTGTCCTTTATGGACAACCTTCTTTATAGGGATATCACTGTCTCCTTTGTCCAGCTATTTATTTTCATTAAGCTTTCAGAAACATAATAGCTTGTTATTTCTACCCTATGTCAAAACTGGAAGTTATTAAACAGTGGCTTCACTGAGATGGACACAGTGTGCACAGACACATAGGAGCTCCCGTTTCGTATGGGGTTGATCTTAATGAGAGGCAGCTCCTACTAATACTTGCTTACTTTTTTGGTTGAGTTGGTTTCTGGGAATGGAATTTTTATGGGAAATCCTAAGCCAAACAATGATGCTAATAAGCTGTAATCAAAAACAGGGAGGGAGGGGACCTTTCTCATCCCATAGCCCTTCCAGAGATTTTGAAAGAAGTGCTTATTCTGCACCAAGATAAATACAAGATACTTCTTTATTACTTTTTTTAACCAGAAGATGAGGATAAAACTCCCAGGACTGTTTTGTGGCTGGGGCCTTGGTGGCAATGTTGGAGACAGAGGTACAAATGCCTGCTTTGAAGGGCTTGAATCAGAGACATCTGCATCCCTGGCCAGCACCCAGCGCACCAAGTTATTTGTGCTCTGTGAAGCTACTTTTTTCTTGTTTTCTTATTTCTTCTTCTTCTTTTTTTTTTTTTGTGTGTGTTTTTTATTTTTTTTATTTTTTTATTTTATTTTTTTCAACTGCAGACAACTCCATGAAGATGCTGAAAAATCCCTGACCTAGGTAAATAAATTTGTTATTTGAAACAGCCTTTCTTCCTTTTCCATGTGAGATCTTGGGTCTGGCAAGTTGGCATTTTCAACTACATCCCATTTTTGTCTCTATTTCTGACCATCATTAAATCACAGTGAGTGAATTTTGCCCAGAAGCACAGATGTTACCAGGTAAACCTGAGTAATTCTCCTGTTAGAGGCCTTTGCTGCTGCCTTCTCTTCCCTCAAATAGCCACCTGAATTTTGAGGGTTATTGTCACATATTTTGATGTAAAACCTGGATGTGGCTTCAGATACACTTGGGAGAGATTCAAGTACACCCAGAACGAGCCCAGGATTCTTCATGAAATGTTCACCTACCTAAAGAAGGCTTTAAAAAAGATCCTGTAGTAAGAAGGAAAAGCCCTTTTTACCACTTAATGCAGTGTTTTGGTTTTGTGTGGGGTTTGGGTTTTCTGTTTATTTGTTTGTTTGGTTTGTTTTGTTTTATTTTTTGTGAGCAACCTTTAGATGAAAGGGACAGAACTTCTAATTACATTACTGAGGGAGGCTTAATAATTTTGCCCAAAGTATCTTGTCGTGAGAATTCACCAGAGTATATTTAGATTCATTTCTGCTGAAATCCCGTGCTTCATCCCTTACTGCTTTCCAAAGACTTTGTAGGGCTGCCTGAGGAAGGAGAAACTGCAGTTTTGGGTGCTCCAAAGATGATTGTTGCATTTGGAGAGGGCTGTTGAAGACATGAGCTCTGGAGATGCTGTGTTGTGTGCCTTCTGATGCTGGCAGGGCATAAGACCAAGCTTGTACTGCAGTTGTTTCTCAGTGTTTTGTTTTTTGAGATAGCTGTTGATACCTTTATTCTTGTAAAGTCTTCCTATATTGAGTGAGAGGTACTTAACTCCAGACTAAATTTGGCTGGCTCAGCTGCAATAAGGACCATCAATCTCTGAGTAAGCAAGCCTCAAGTTTATCTGGTTTGGACCTTGGAAAACACCAGGGGGCCTACTTCTGAGCACCTTGAAAAAGCAAAGCCCAGAAGCCCTTCAGTTATGTTTTGGAAAGCATATTGGGCTCTTGGAAAAGCTCTGCTGAGGGATGAGAAGTGAGTCTTCAAGCTCCAAAGGGTCTCACTTCTGGTGAAGTGGGCAATGAGGTGCCTGTGAACCAGTGCCACCAGAAATTAATTATAAGCTTAATTATGCTACTGCCTCTCCATGTCCCTGTGTCACACCACAGGGATCTGGTGAGCATGCTGATGATCATGGGC
The DNA here is from genome assembly GCA_002631895.1 of Agapornis roseicollis. NCBI lineage: Eukaryota > Metazoa > Chordata > Aves > Psittaciformes > Psittacidae > Agapornis > Agapornis roseicollis. The sequence goes on along the minus strand of NDXB01007867.1, from coordinate 18,178 downwards.
ATGGGGCCAGTTGGGGAGTATCCTTGCTCCCCTGATAATTACTGATGTCTTACAGGAACATGAGACTGGCAGGATCTCATGGCTCACTGTCTCCAGTTGCTTGCTATAACAAGGAGCCATTCACCATACCTCTTTTTTATAAACTTTATTGAGAGCTATCTCAATATCAGGTGGGTTTTTGCTCTTGCTGTTCCCATGGAGGCTGTTTCAGGCCCTGGCTCATATGATAGTGAGTAGTAATTAGCCAACCTAAATGTGCTGATGAGTGGTTTATATCTGCTCTCTCCAACCTCACCACAGTACTCAGGATATGATTGCTCAGAGATGTTCTTCATTAGCAGTTAATAGGTTTTTCTTCTTGTCTCCTGGAAATACTTTTGAATTGTAGATGCCTTTTCATAATGGTGTCGTGTCATCCTCCCCCCTCAGTCTGTTGTAGGGCAGCTAAACTACACACTCTTCTCGTTTGTCATGTCCACTGAGTTTTCATCCTTGCCACTGACCTTTTAAACATGGCCTTGGATTTTGTACCGTTGAATGTCATTCCATGTCTATCATTCTGATTCTCAAAGTCATCATTTCCTTCCAAATGATGTCAGAACTCATGGTTGTGTATTGTTTTGCCTCCTAAGCAGGGAGTTTGGTGACTATTGGTACCCCGTCGTTAAGGGAGTGTTGAATGTGAGTGGTGACTGAACAGTCTGCTCAGCAAAATCCCTCCAGACTGCCTCCTTTTTTGGTATTATCTATTGTGATCTTATTTTTTTAAGCAAAGCTTTTCTTTGATTCATAATTCTTATTGTAATGTTCCCCTCCTACAGTTTAACTAATCATTTGCCCGTGTGGCACAATATCAAATGTTTTTCTGAAGCCCAGGTGGTCAAGCTCTCTCACAAAAGACAAAGATTGGCTTTTGTCTGAAAAAAAAAAAAATAGGCCGTTATCTCCCAGAAAACTGTATTTGCCAGGCTTGCCTGGCAGAACCGATCTGTGTGAAATCCAGTCTGTGTTTTACCCTTTTTTGACTTTGAGTTGTTTCTCAAGCAGAGATGTTGCTCAGACTAGCCTGAGCAACCTGTAGCTGCCTGAAACACGTCCTCCCACCCCGGCCTTAAATACTCTCTCTTCTTTAATCTTATATCCTCCTTCCCTTCCTGCTCCCCCCTGTTAGATGAATTTAAAATAATCTGTGGGGAAAGAAGTCTCTGGGAAGCAAGGCAGCACCGCTGAAGTGATTATTTCCACTACAGTAAAGGTTGAAAACTAGTTACAATTACCACTCCTAGTTTTACATGCTAACGGGATTTGCCTTTGGGGGATTAAGCTAACTATTCCGTCATGCAGGTGAGTGTTTTGTTTTGCTCCTTTGAACCATACTTTCTCAGGCTGTCGAGGAGTTTGCTGGGGAAGATAAAGGTTGCCATCCTATCCCACTTTCTGAAGTCCTGACCATGGCTCGGTGTGCGCGCCTGCGCAGAAAAAGCTTCTTTGTCTTTGCAGCAGCTCAGGTTGGAGAGATTGATTCTGGATTGTTTCAAGGTCATCTCAGGTGCATCTTTTTGTGGAGTTCACTTGCACAGCTTGAGAAATGCAGATCCTTTTTAAATTCTTCCAGGCAATATAGCTGTGAATCACGGGGCATCAAGCGAAAATAAACCTGGATGTTTTGAGAAAATAGAAATAAGGAGACTTGATCCAGACTCTGTACAGTATGCGGACAATGAAGCTTTCAGGTTGGCACCATGTGGGTTCTGAGACTGAAGGCGAAGAGTTTCTGGAGCCAGGAGTTTTCCACTTAATTTTTCATTTTCACAGAAAATATCAGTGCAATTGACTTTTTTGGACAGGACTTCGCTCAAACCATCCTACTGAGCTCTCATGACTCTTTGCGAATGGAGCTAGTGTCAGCTCCTGTGCTGCTCACCTCAGAGTAGAGAGCTTCACAATGGTGTGGCCAAAAATTTAGGGGATGGAGCTGCTGCCTCTAACTGATGCTTCTTTATACAATGTGGCATAATCCATTGGTGTCACAACCAAAGGGCTGGTCTCTAATAATGCAAAAAAAGGCAGCTAACTATGTCAGTGGACCACCATCGATAAACAGCCTTCACATCTCTGCCTGCTTTGCCAGTGCAGAAGACATCAAAAAAGATGGACAGATGTGCTTAATTTACAAGGTGGGTGTGGAGTTCCGCTTCACAGAAACAGCCCCAAATGGGACCAAACCAATGCCAGACCAGGGCCTTAAAGGGAAGGAGGAAACCCTGAGACTGGTTGTGATTTTGGGGAAAAATATCCAATTTTGCCTTAGGAAAGTGACCTAAGGCTTTCAGCAGTTATGGGACCAGGTTGATACAGCCAGAGAGCAGCACAATGGATGCCAGCAAGAGATTTTGTTACAGAAGATGGTCCTGCACTGTAAAATTCGTGTCCATTTCCACATCTGAACTGTGTAAAATTAAGGGATTTAACTTGTGCATCACTCTAGGTTTGGGAAGATAAAAAACATTGTAATCCCTAAAGGGTTGTATTCTGCAGATGTCCATCCTCCTAAGTACAAAACATCCTTTTGATCCTACCAGAGTCGGGATTGCCTTAAACACCCTGAGTAAACAGCCCTAGTACCCTTTCACAGCTGATGTAGGAGAAAGGCAGGACCAGAAATTGTTTTTCTCTTGGCTCTATGGAGAAGCTGTAGCTTTAGGAGATTATTGGAATGAAACAAATCCCTAGTGAATTAATTGAAAGGGTCAATGTCTGTAGTTAATAAATTAAAATTGCCTATAGTTATCCAGCTGTGTCTTTCATGTCATCTAGAAGATGCTGGTGAAGCAGGAGCCATCTAATATGTAGACCGGGTTTGTTGGTGGGTTTCTTTTTCCTCCCTGCTTGGCCAGTGGTTTTTCAGTGCTTACATGCACAAGTATGTTTTTGACATTTATCTATCTAAGATCTAGTTGCGCCTCTATTCCTCCTTGCTGATTCTTGTTCTCAGTTAGGTGGTGGTTGGAATAACTTGACTTAATGACATATTTTCAGCACTGATTTCAGTGGTGGCAGTTATTAATGGTTTCATGATAAGAAACAGGTGTTTCAGTATGGTCCATCAGGCAGAAGAAGAACAATGCCTTCCCAATGTCATTATTCGTGATGTGTTCAATGACTGCTAGCTTTTTTTAATGAAGATTTTGTTCAACCTCATAGGTAGCATTTACTATTTAGTATGCAGGCTTTGGGCAAGCCAGTGGAGTGGAAAAACTTTTAATTTCTTTTTAATGCAAACATGGATCTTGCAAGACCTTGTCAAGTGACTGGAATGGGCACAGGCTCTTGCTTACATCTGTGAGACTCACTTGGTGGTCCTCCGCAAGAAAGTCCTGGGTACTTCTCATAGGAGTTGTGGTTCAAGGGACAGGGCTGAGCCTGAAGGGATCACGGCGATTCTCCTGGCTGCCCCCCTGTTTCACAACAAGCAGACACTCCTGGAATGGTTTGGGCAGGAAACACCATTAATATAACACGATCATTGCAACAGCTCCTGGGCTTTGCCGCCACTTTCCATGTTTTCCCATGGATGGGCAGGTAAGGAGTGATGTTTTGGAGCACAAGACTATCAAATATTCCTGCCTCTCTACTTCTCTTGTGAGACCTCACCTGTAGTATTGTGTGCAGTTCTGGTGTCCTCAACATAAAAAGGACATGGAGATGTTGGAACAAGTCCAGAGGAGGGCCACGAGAATGATCAGGGGACTGGAGCATCTCCCATACGAAGACAGGCTGGGAAAGTTGGGGCTGTTCAGCCTGGGGAAGAGAAGGCTGCATGGAGACCTCATAGCAGACTTCCAGTATCTGAATGGGGCCTACAGGGATTCTGGGGAGGGACTCTTCATTAAGGACTGTAGTGACAGGACAGGGGGTAATGGGTTCAAACTTAAACAGGAGAGATTTAGATTGGATGTAAAGAAGAAATTCTTTCCTGTTAGTGTAGTGAGGCACTGGAATGGGTTGCCCAGGGAAGTTGTGAGTGCTCCATCCCTGGCAGTGTTCAAGGCCAGGTTGGATGAAGCCTTGGGTGACATGGTTTAGTGTGAGGTGTCCCTGCTTATGGCAGGGGGGTTGGAACTAGATGATCTTAAGGTCCTTTCCAACCCTAACTATTCTATGATTCTATGATTCTGGGTAGTTTTTTTCAGACACGTGCTGAACAAGTGTCACTTGCCCTCAGTATGCCAGTGGGTTTGATAGTCATTTTGCTTGACTAAGACCACTTGGCCAAGCAAACATACTCTGTATTTCTGCTAATCCTTTGCTCCCTCTTTGCTGCTATCTACGCTTCTGCCATATACACTGCATCTCTATTCTCCATGCGATCTCACAGCAAATAATGCAAGAGACCTCTGGCTCAGTGCAGGTGCTGCGTAGGCCCTTTTCCACATCCTGTGCCAGAGAAGTTCCCAGGGAGAGCGGCTCTCTCTGTGATTCAGTGGGGCTGGCTGTTTGGACACTTGTAGCCTCTTGTGCTTTTATTTTGTATGACAACCTATAGGTTTGTTCTGTAACCTTTTTACTTGCCTTTGATGTTTGATATTGCAAAGGGGTGGATCAGTGCAAGGTTCACCAAAAGTGCTAGATAGGTCCCCAGTGCTGCCTCCCACACCAGTCCTACACTTGCGCTTTCTAGTGAACAAGGAAAGAAAAGATTAATTGGTGATAAATAATGCATTTTGTTCCCACCTAAAGGTTGTTTGATCTCCACAGTCTTCATTCCTCCAGTGACAGGGAGCTCAGTATTAATAGCTCTTTGTTACCCATCACAGGGCTTAAACGGCCTGAGCAGAGCTGTACTCAGCTAATACATCCGTGCCACAGGCAAGGCTTCCCATTACTTTCTTTACAAAAATTAAAAAGAAAAAATCTTTTCTCCTGTGGTGACTTTTCACAGCAATTTCTTGAAGTGAAACAATTAATGAACATTAAACACACTTTTCCAGGGAAAGCAGCAATCAGAAGAAAAGATACAGTATCCCTCTAAAATCTCTCTCTACTTATACACATGCACACAGAGCCCCTTCAAGGCTGAGCAGAATTGGAAGTGATAGTTACCAGTATAATATTTAAATGAGTGCTAATTACCATAAACCATTTGGATTTTTATGTCTCCTTCTGTACACTATGTAAATCAGGGCTAGAATGGATCTTTGAGCATGTATTGGGCCTCTGGTGTTGTGGATTAAAAAGCTGTTTTTCAGTACTGGGATTTAGCTGCCTGGGTTCCATTAATGTTAATGGGAGCAATGGGGCCAACCCTGGCCACTGTGGGGAAGGTTTTCCCTAATCTTCAGAGGTGGCCCTGCTCTGCAGACAGCTTGTGCTCACATTCCCATCCAAACTCCCTACCTGGAAAGGCTTCCCGAGGAGGATGCTGGTTAGATGCCAAAACGACTTGGATTTGGATCTAGATAGAGGGGTGTCTTGCCATCAGTGTAAAGTAGCAGTTTTTACACATTTTATTTGGTACTAAGGGCTGTTTATGGTGTTTCAGCATCTGAACTGTGAGTAAGGTAATTCCACGGTTCGTGGTTTGCTGGGCAGTGCTGTTCCTGCATCCATGACTTTCATCTCCTATTCTCCACCCTTCCAGCCTGGCCTGCAACCCTGAGCAGAGGGAAGGGGATTTTGCATTAAGCTGCTGGAGACTGGCAGATCTTCAGACACCCTGTGATACCTCCCTAACCCCCTTTTTGTCCTTCTACTCTGCCCCCTCTCTCACTGTGGGGACCTAGTTTGCCTTGCAAAGTGGTCTCATTATAAATGCATCAGCCTCTGCCGGTCTCATATGCACAGCCTTCATTTAGCCCTCCAAGCTCGATTACATCTGAGGATGTCTTGGGGTAATTAAGTAATATTAGAACATTTTATTTTCCTTTTTTTCCCCTTCCCTAATGCAGCTTTCAAAGCACAAGCCTCAGTTCTCACCCACTGGAGCCCACTTCTCTGAGCCTCTGAATTCTCCCTAATGTACCTTGCCATGAATGAAGGCTAATTACATTTCTGAAAGATGTCATTAGTGTCATATTCATGCTGGGTTTCAGAGAGCTGGCATGAAGCAGGGAACACTCCCTTAGGTGTCTTTCAGCTTCACCATGCGCAGTGCCATCGATGTGGAGAGGGGTTCAAACCAGATGGGCTTTCCAAACAGCAAAGGGGAGCTCAGCCAGCAAAGAAAGATGCTTTGGACTTTGTTGTGAGCAATCTCTTTTCTTGGATGTTTTGCATCCTTCATTTCCGGAGCTCATAGTGGTTTACAAATATTAACTATGTTGCGAGCAATCTCTTCTCTTGGATGTTTTGCATCCCTCATCTCTGGAGCTCACAGTGGTTTACAAATATTAACTAATTAAGCCTCTCAGAGCTCCTGTGAGATAAGTAATTGCTACTCTAATGACTGGCATTGTATCCATTCTCTTTTCTAGGCACTGGACAGTGCTTTTCACTACAGAGAAATAAGGAGGCAAATCTTGAGTATGCAAAAAGATAAGTCATACTTTTGGATTATCTGGCCATAAATCTGAAGCTACTGTAACAGGTACATGTGACATTGCTTTTGAAGCCTACAGTCCATGTTCCTTCCTGTTAGGTCCATGTAAAACCTGATGAGCTGTACTGAGTGGAGGCCCCTCAGAGGGAAGAGAAACCAGAATTTGTCTACTTGGATAGCTCATTGTTTGCATCAGAGATGGGATGTTGGTTCACAAGAAAATGAAAAGCAAATGGTCACATTGATTTTATGTTTTCTTCTCCCTAGGTGGTCACAAGGACAACATTCTAGTTTTACACTGCTTCTGCTCTCTTGTTCACTTCAGTGTGCGGTGGCCACCAGGCTCTCACAGGTAAGTACTGCTTTCAGGGGGCATTAGATGCTCATAAAAAAAAGTCACACATAATTTAAATTGCCATGAAAATGCTTGTTCTTACTGTAGTATTGCATTTTGCTGTTTTTGATATATGCATTATCTCCATTAGTGTGGCTGGAGTTTGCTGCCTCTGGAAGAGGTCAATCATTACAGATGCTCTGTATTCCTGAGGGGAGCTTGGGGTCCCCTTCTGCATGCCTGGCTTTGTGGCACTGCCATAAACAGTAAGGATGGGGTGCTGCTGCTGTGGCCCAGGCTCACTGCTGACCAAAGGGGGTTAGTAAGAGCTGCTGCAGCCCAGCCTTGTGTGCAGACAGCAGGCAATGTACTTGGCTCTGTATCTTCCCATCTTCCACTTCAATGACCACTTGGTTTTATTCTGCTGTTTGACCCTACTATTGGGTACCTTCTTGTCCCTCTATGAAAGGGTACACTGCAGGTCAGGATATACCACAAGATTTTTTTTGGTTTTGTTTTATTTTTTTTTTTTTTTTT
>NDXB01007864.1:22257-47739 GCA_002631895.1 Agapornis roseicollis | reverse complement strand
GTTTTTGGTTTGGTTTTTTTTTTTTTTTGATGCTTCATTAACCTGGATGCCTCATCTAGGACAAATCATACCTTCAGAACTTTTGTTGTCTCTGAACTCATGCACACCAAGGTAAGATTTGAGATCCTTTCTTCTGTTTTTGGTTTCTTTTGTTGTTGTTGTTGTTGGGTTTTTTAAGGGTTTGTTTTGTTTTTTGTTTTTCTTTTACTGGTTGCTTTTTTTTTTTACTGTGGTCCTTGGGCTAGCAAAAGAAATCTTTCTGTGTGGCAGAAAAAGTCTGACTCATGCTACTGCTTCTTAATAGATAATACTGCCTGTGGCCAGGATTTTCAGGATAGGTAAATTACGCACTCAGATCCTATAAATGTCTATTGGATCCCTCATGAAAAAAATTGAGCATGCATTCATTTTTATTTCCTTACACTTAGAGTATGTATTACTCTCATGGTAGCCACCTCAGACAACAGTGGAAGAAATGATAAACAAATGTTTATTTAAGGAAAGTTGAGTGAGCAAAGTAGCAACAGGCTAGAGAACAAATATGTTTCTTCCTGGGAAAGGAAATAGGAATACAAAAAAATTAAAACCAAGTTGGAGCAGCAACTCGTAACAATACAGATTCTTACAGGAGGAAATGAAAGAATAAGTGCTCGACTTCGGACAAATTTTGTGGGAAATCTAACAAATAGTATTTTTACAAAAGTCTACAAAAGTCTACAAAAGCAGAAAAAAAACCCAGGAGAAGGGAATTTAAAGGTATGCAGTCTCAGTGGCAGCATTTGTTAGTTGTTAGTTTGTTTGGAGATGTTACGGATTTTTCATTACTTGAATTCCCTATATCACTGTCATGCATATTCATGAAAGATCAGGTATAGCTCAACAGTGTGATGTGATTGACATGGTGGTAAGAAAGGGTGAAAACTTTTGGCTGTGCTTTTTAAAGGTCAGACTGAATAGTCATAAGAAACTGTGTAGGCACAAAATAATTTTATTCAGTCATTATAGTAATGTAACATGTATATTAAAGAAAAATAGATTAAAAAAAAGAGGGAGTTTTGTACTTGCTTTGGCCTACACAAATCTACAGGCAGCTAAAACAAACTGGAGAAACCTGCACTGTCCTCATGTTTATCATGTTCCTCAAGGCGAGACAGAGGAAGAAATAAATAAGGTGACTGCTTGAGAAGTGTCTCTAGAAAAGATGTCATTGTCATTGGGAGAATAAATGAGGAAGGCTGAAATGTAGAAGAAGAATTAGCAAAACAGCTCTTGACATCTGTTAGGAAGAAAAAAACCCCCAGCAGCTACAGACAATGTAATACTTCAAACATATGTAGGAACATCACAGGAAATGATCTAATAACCCCCACAGACAAAGAAGGTGGGGATTTATTTATTTTTTTTTTTAACTTTTCATTGCATTAAAAAAAAAAAATCTAATATCACCCAGTTCCATTGTATGATTTATTGTTACTTAAAAAGAAGGAAAGCTTCCAGTTGTAAACTAGAACTAGCTGAATATAGCTTAAGGACACTGTATTTGACAAACTGCAAAATCAGCTTTGTAGTACAACCTAGTTTCAAAATTCTACAGCTTTTTTTGCTATATATATATATATGCTGTTTCTGTGAATCCCAGTTTTTGAATTCATGTTAGCTTTTGAGGGCTGCAGAGAGATGGAGAACAAGGAGGTCAAGGGTGTGATCAGTTATACTGCTTAAGTATCTAGATTATACTGGACACAGAGCATGAAAAAAATCCTGTACAGGAGCACAGATGGAGAAAATGATGGTACTTGACTGAAGCAAAATGAGCCCAGAGTTTTTCAGACTAGGGAGTGACTTCTAGTAAGTCACTACTCTAAATAGTCATAGGAAAAAATGAGTAACTGATTGCTTTTAAATTGAGTCCTTAATCTCTGCAGACCTCATATTCTTTTCCTTACAGAACTGGGTTTAGGAGGTACAAAATTATATATTCCTTTCAAGTACTTAAAACTGTTTAGAGAAAATATTTATGCTTATGTATAAAAGCAAAAAAATAAAATAGATAAATGCATTTAGAAAATTACAGTTTGGTGACAGCAATTCATTTCATTCATGGAGGATTTTTTTTTTTTTTGATTTATATTACACATCATAAAAGCTGGAACTAGTGTTCCAGCTTTCCAGCAGTCAGAGAGCAGGAGTGACTTTTCAATTTGGGATTTGCCTTAGCTGCTTAAAGTCTCAAAAACAAAATCACCTGCCATTGACCAGAGAGTGTGTTGCATCAGTCACCACTTTTGCATTTGTATTTCAGTTGGATTTAACCTTCTGACCAGCTTTAATTTGCAAATATAAATGATTATGACCACGAAAATCTGCAGACAAGTTACATTCATGTTTACCAAGAGCAGAGTTGGAAATTCAAGTCTCTGATTTGTCAAAATACTTGTTTCTGCATATCAAAAGATTAAATATTAAATGTCATTACCAAAAGGCTTGCAAATATGTATTTTGTGGATAATTATTGGAACAGCAGGATAAGGATTTGGCCCTTACTTTAACAAAATATACCAGTTACCTCCTCCTGCTTATAGGCCTATTGTTACTTCCAAGGGACATCCACTTATGGTATATCCCTTTTTGTGTTTCCAAGGAAATCAGCATCAGGTGTTTACTATAGACTATGGGTTTCCTTTTCTCGTAAATTTCTGCTTGTGTTGGATTTTAGGGACAGAAGATTCTATATTTTAGTACTTTTTTTTCAGGTTTACTTTCCAGCTACTCAGTGCAAACTCATGGTTCTGGGACATTTTTATGAAGGCTTGTCTCTGTAAAAAGAAAAATGTTAGATAACTTGGAAAGTGGGATAACATGGAAAAGCAATGTTTGGAAGCAGAAAATTCCAGTAATCAGTTTGGGTCAAACTCCATGTCACATCAGGAACATGGTGGATAGCAGAAGGGAGCCATTCCTGGGCAGCATAGGTAGTCCTGGCAGCAGGCTGCTTCCAGCTGCCCTATTTCCCAGGCAAGCATACGAAAACCAAATGGAACTTGTAAATATTTGTTTCCAAAATCACTTAATGGCAGAGTATAAGGAGCTCATGAAATTATAATTTGATGGAGCATTACTTTGAGATCTCCAGAAAGCACAGATGTTAGCAGTCAGTTGAAATGAAGTCTGATATACATGAACTTTGCTTCTCAGGAAAAACACACACACCACCTCCCCCCCCAAAACAAACAAAAATCCCCAACAAAAAACAAAACCAACCAACCAAAACCCACACCCAATTAAAAAAAAGAAACAAAACACAAAAAATACCCCCAACAAATGAATCAGATGTGGAGGAGGACCCATATATATTAGACAAGATTTATGGGAAAGAGCATGTACAGTAAAAACCTTCATTTTGATGATATTACCAGAGCACTAGTGTAGACTTCAATCCATTATGTTTTACACTTATGTAATTTATTAGACTCAAACTGTGATCTTTATTCATGCAAAACTCCTTCCTGAATTTATGGCAGTTTTACAATCATTACTCAGCCTGTCTGGAATCATATATTTCTATGAATTAAACTGAGAAGCAATCTTCCAATTAACATTACAACTGGTAATGAAATGAAAGATTACATGAGTTACAGTGAACAGAGAGACACAATACTATCAAGCATTACAGCAGAGATATTTTAAATATACACTTCCTATTTTCTGAAATTCCCACTTCCAGCACTCTCTAGAGTTTAGCAAGATCATAAAACTGGAGCAGCATTTCATGGAGTTCCTTTTAGTTAATATCACAGTATTAAATAAGATCTTTCCTGCAAGGGAAAGAAAATGATTGTTCTCTCTCTTAAGCTGACTGTGTAAAATGTTCTTCAATAAAATCCAATAAATTAATATTCAATGATTTACAGTAAATCTCCTGAGCACAGGAGGTTTCCTCTAGATGGGAAAAGCAAACACTTATGGGGTACATTATTATGATGGTTTATGCTAATTAAATTGAAGCAGAAATGCTTAATTTATGCTTTACCATCAAGTGCAAATGGGAAAATTCTTTCTTAGTTCAAGCTTTATCTTGTTAAAAAGATTTACCTCCTTATTTCCTATAATAAAGAGCTATTTTTGAGACTATACTGAGACAGCAGAGGCTTGCAGAGCTTTTCTTCTAGTTGCCATGACACTTTGGATCTCAACCTACAGTTCAATACAATAGCTGCAATTAGGTTAATTAGAACATTATCTCAAAGTACACAGCTATTGTACAAAAGAAGAAACATTCTCACTGAACATGCTGCCTAGTCACCAGTAAATGATTTTTTTAAAATTACATTTTCTAATTGTAATGAATAATTTATTTCTCCTGGAGGTGCTTGACATTTAAATACTGCAACTCAAGAAAAGACATCCATCTAATACATCTAATATCTTTGGTCATTTGAAATTTTTCTGGCCATTCAGTTATTTTTTTCTGTAAAAGAATGAGAGAAGAAGAATCCCTGCAATAAAGGATTGCACTGTTTTAGCACATTAGCTGTTTCCAAATTCAAAGATCTTAATTAAAAATCATACACATATAAATAAATATTAATCTAGTTAAAATAGTTTTTTTTTATTATTATTACAATATTCACCTCTATAGCAGGCAGGTGTAGGCAGACAAAGATATACAGGACATAAGGTATGAAAGTGATTAGCATGATCAGCTTGGGTGTGAGCCCATCAGGAGCAAACTTGTCTCCGTATTGTTTTTATAGAAATTATGAGAAGGAAAGCTTTAAGGAAAAAAATGCAATATTTTATGCATTTTTTTTGAAACTCAGCAGAAGCATAGAAGCAAATGGTAAGGTGGATGGAATGCAGCTCCCTGAAAATCAACAGGACTTTTGTCACTGATGTCAAGATCGCAGATCCAGTTTTTGAGAGATAAATGTTCAGCTACCTAAAACTATTTATTCCACATGTACCTGAGCAACACAGCTGGCATTCAGACCATGTGTGTTAAGAAAGGGTACCGCTGTGCTACATTATGTGGTCAGCCATGACTGCCCTAGAAAATACACTGGACCAGTGATGTATTCAGTAGTCTCTAAAACATATTCAAGTGCACTTCCCCTTTCCTGGAGAAGCTTTACATGCTGTACAAACCTGCTGTGGGCAATGACTTTGCAGCATACATCTCATGAATGTCATAGCTGTCATTGTGAAATATCAAATGCCAAAGTTTTCATAATTTATTTCCACATATTTGACAGGCAGGGACTTTTTGAGGACAGAACTACAAATTTTAACATTTGTTTCTGCCTTTTTGTGTCTCAAATTTGTTCCCATTCCTCACCCCATTTATCAATCGTTTTCACTAATCATTACTGTCTATATTTATCTTCCATATCATTAACTCTCTTCTCTCCACAACTTAAAGACAGGACAGCTGCTGTCAGACATTAGGCAAAGTATGAACATCTCTGAGGTGGAAAAAATGGAATACTGATACCATAGAGAATGATTGCAGAACACCCTTAACTTCAAGAAAATCACACTCTCGATGATCAGAAATGTTATCAGCCAGACACTCAGCTAAGCACATAAGCATAATTCACCTAAGAATGAGTTATGGTGCTCTTAGTTTCTGGGAAGTCTGCCCAAAATCCAGGAGCCCAGTTTTAGGAGACTTTCTGACTTAGTTTGGATTTGGTATTTACACCAGTTCTAACCCAATTCCTTGCTTCTGTGAGGCAATTAGAAGTTTGCTGACCTGGATCTCTAGGTATATCTGACAAAAGTTAGGAACAAACCCAAAGACAAATACAAATGAACGTAACTCTCAGCTAACACAACATTCTCAATTCATATAACTGTGAACTCCAACTCTAGTCCAAAGAAGTTATTTTGCACTGTGAACCATGAAGTCTAATAGAGCAAACTCTTTCAGTCCTCAAGATGAAACTTTTTTAACAAAATGAGGCCTTTTAATTTATTTAAAGAGAAAAAAAGGAAAAAAATATTTGTTTACATTTGTCTATAGTGTGCCTGCATTTAAAAGAGGTCTTCACTGTTCTTGTAATTCATGGCTATGTCACGCAACTCCTCCTAGAACCCAAACCGATAAAAGTAGCACAGTTTAATTCCTAACTTTTCTATGCCTGTTTCTTCATTAAACCTTCTCAATTTTCCTACCTGTTCAATAATGTCTGTTCAATGAATTTACAGGATATGTATACAAGTGCATTGTACATAACAATATAACACATTGTATTATTATTAGAGTGAATCAGAGAAGAAAAATTAAAGTTCATATCTCCTTCTCATACTTACACAACATAACCATACCCTTTGTATTACCTTTTGTAATTTAGACAGGCTGGAAATCTGCCATGCTAGATGCTTTCTGTCTCAGTGTGCAGCACTTTGTCTCTTCAATACTTTTCATCTCTCCACTGTGAGAGCCAAAACAACAGTTGCCTAGTTTGAACTCAAAGTAGCATTTGGTTTTACAACTGAAACTCTTTAAAACAAATAACAAGAAAGAAATCTTAAAGATGCTTGTCAAGACTTGCATGTGAGACAGGGACATAGTAATAATAAAATATGTTGATTGGGTAGATCCACAAATATCAAAGAAAGAAAAATGTTAATTTTCCAGTGTTATCTTTCTTCTGTCTTCACTAAGTTTCACTAAAGTATATGTCCTCTTCTTCTAGGCAGCTATGATGGCTACTGCTTCCAACGCAGTTTTACATTACTGTGATGATAACAGATTACATGGACATCTGTCTTAGCTCCCTATTTCTGCTCATACTTATTCTAAAAACCATTCTAAGAGAAGCAACATCCTCACCTTACCTGGCACCATTTTTGCCTCTTCTCTCACCCTGTCACATTGTTCGTGCCCTTTCTTACCTTTTTGCTTCCATCTAACTATGACCTGGCTCCCTTCACTCAAAGAATCTGACAAACTGCAATTCCTCAAACCATAGCAGTGAAATCATCCACCACTTGTGACCTGGAAACCATCAGGTATTATCTTGTCTATACTGCAAAATCTTCAATGGAGAGATCATCCATTTGTACAGTACCTGGTGCAAACGGAAACCTGTTCCCAACTCACCTTTTGGCAAGACTGAAAAAAGGAAAACCACTTGTGTGTACCTGAGTCAGTGAAATTCTTTATAAAAGGATATGAAAGATCTGTTGAGTTACTGCTCTCAGCCTTCAACTGATTTGTCGCACAATGTCTGTTCATAATCGCACTGATCATCCTCTAACAGAAGTTCTATCTGCAGGTCTTTTGCTAATAAAGATCCAGCACCCTCAATTCCTCTGCAGAGCTGCCTCCTTCCCTAGATACCCTTTCCTCATTTTATTGCACTTCTTAGGTTGAACTAGAAGAAAGGAATGCAATGCTTCTCAGGAAAGAAGAAATATGAAAGAACAAGGACAGAGAGAGGATAGATGCACAAAATCCATCATCTCTGCATCATCATCATTAGTAGCAAGAAAAGCTGCAGATAGCTGAATATTGGAAGGTGGAAAACTGGCAAAGCATCTCATCAGAACCATACAAAGCCCAGTCCTCAGTTTTATGGTCTGTTAGGTGACCATGACTTAGGCTATCAAACTACACTTGTTTATGGCAAATTTCAAAGTAATTTAAAAAAATATAAAAAATGCATCATTAAGAAAAAGGAAGACATAACCCCACCAAGGAGATAATGTGGTTTGTTACCAGAATATCAAAAGCAGTTTCCATTTTCTTATGTGAAAAAATTTCTGGTTTACAACCATTAGTTACATCATTGTCCATATTATGATTTCTATCCATCAGCTCTCTAAGATTCTATTTTTACTGCAAAACTGTATAGAAGAAATTACAGCTTCCTCATCACTGTAGTATTCTACAATGTCTTTGAACAAGCAGGTGCCAGTGTCCCTGGGCAAGTGTGTACGATCCCATGTAACTTAATCCATATATTTGTGTTAAAAAACCTGACAGTCATGTATTATATGTTTTTATATACAATAAGCCAACATACATGCCATATATAGTCTTACTCACAGGAACAGTTAATATTTTTCTTGAGTACTCTGTCTTTAATTCACTGGTGCAATGCAGCAATTATTGATTTTTTTTTTCCTAAATTTAGTAGAGCATGTTACTTCATTAGTGTATCCACCTAGGGTTTTCTTCACAATAAATTTTGCACAAAGGCAGCAGCCAGGATACACACAGAACAGTATTTTTATTTATACTAAGGTTCCATCCAGGGGCAATAAAAAGCACCAAGCCCTTTAAGAGTACAGGGATTGCCTGGCCTATATCCCCCCTTTGCTTTGTTAGGCTCATTCACCACCAGTACAAGTATACCGAGAAATTACAATTCAGTGTATTCTTTAGAGGGAGGCATAAGAATGGTTGAAACTGGAATGAGAGAGGGAGAAATACAAGCAAAGAAGCAAATTCTTAACATCAGTTCATTGCTTCATGACCTGTCACTTGTTCCTTGTGAATTTTATGTGGAACTGATTTATAGGGCAAATCAATCACTCTAGCAGAAAGAAACCTGTTCTTAAAACCACGTGAAAGCATCTGTCTGCAGCAGCACACATGCAGCATGAATAGACATTGAATACAAAGTCCTTTGCTTTAGAGGTTTGCCAAAGATTTATATAGAAAAAAAAACCCAACCAACCAACCAAAAAAAAAAAAAAACAAAAACCCAAAACCCAAAAAAAAAAAAAAAAAAAAAAAAAACAACAAACAAAAAAAAAAAAAAAAAAAAAAAAAACAACAAACAAAAAAAAAAAAAAAAAAAAAAAAAACCCCAAAACCCAATAATCAAAACACAAATAAAAGAAACAAACCATAAAACATTTTCCAAAACCATTAAAAAAAAATAGTCATTATAAGTTACTCTTGCCCACAAGCACACATATGTACTGTACACTTAACATGTAAATACTGGATAAAGAGAAATTAGATGGAAGCATGTACTAGTGTACAAGTAGATGTTTTAAGAAGTCTTTTGCTACTTATCAGTAGCACAAGAATACTTACAGAACACAGACAGGGCAAAAGCCTTAACTATGTTCCACATTGCAGCACAGGATACAACAATAAAGCTTACTTCAAGAAGTAGATTGCTGAAAGAAATGCGTTCCAGTAACACTTGCTAGTGAACAAGACGAGTCCATTGCAGTGGTGTATACATACCTTACTTGCCCTGCAAGCCACAGGGTCTGACTCAAAGGCTAGCACAGGCCTACAGCCCAATGACTTTGTTCTTGTTTTGAAAAGCATCAATGTGGGATGTTTCCTTTAACACAGATTGCCATGCCCAGGTGAAAAATTCCGATCTAATTTGGTCCTCTGAAAGAGATCAACCTAAACTAAAACAGAGAAACATTAACAAAGTCTAAACTCTCATGAATTGTTTTGTTTGGTTTTGCTGTGGGTTTTTTTTCTAGTTTGTGGAGTTTGGGTTATCTGTTCTTTGTAGGTTTGGGATTTCTGTTGTTTGAGGTGTTAGGAGTTTGTTTTGTGTGAGTATTTTGTGTGTGGAGGGGATTCTGTTTGGTTGGTTGGTTGGGGGTTTTGTGTGGGTTTGTTTGCAGGTTTTGGGTTTTCTGTTCTTTGTAGTGTTGGGTTTTTTGTTGTTTGAGGTGTTAGGAGGTTGTTTTATGTTTTGGGTTTGTTTTTTTTTTGTGGGGGGGTTCTGTTTGGTTGGCTGGGGGTTTTGTGGTTTTTTTGTTTGCTTTTTTTTTTGGTTTGGTCTTTTGTTTTGATTTTTTTCACTTAGGACTGTTTTTTACTTTGAAAACATGAAATGCGAGAGCCTACATTATTCCCATGTAAAATCCAAACTACTTTATTCCCATAGACTTTAAGAGGCTCAGGCATGATGACGAATAGCTGGAGATGGTCAAATGTACACCTACAACTCAGACACATGCACTCAAGGTACTCAGGTACTGAAGCAGAGACAGTAAATCAGTGAACTATGACACTTAGCTGTGGTAAAAGAGAAGAATGGATTTCATTATCTGAGACCTTCTCAGAGTAAGAGTCTTAATGGCTGCAAAGAGCTCAGTGGGGAAGGATAGCATCGAAAGCAAAGGAAACTTCTGATGATTTTAAGTACTTTAATTTTTATCCCCCATAAACAATTCAGATGGGACGAGCTATGTAATAGCTTTTTTATGATAATTGTGTCTATTTCTTTGGTCTTTCACTAGGTCGTTAAAGCTACTGAGGTTGCTGGAGAGCTTATTTTTTTCTTGGGCTGTTCCAAGTGTTCTCATTTGGTTGCTAGAATTTAGTGATGATAAAGATTTATAAGCTGCCAATAAAAGCTATTTTTAAAAAGCTTACCTTCTTAATATAAACAGTCCCTCCCTCCTGAAGTAATTTCAGTGACAAAGTTTTTACTTTATTAAAAAGAGGAAAATGACACAGAAGAAGCTATCGTAGAAAATATGGTAATGAAAATGTTTTCTTTTCCCCATAATGATACAGGGGAAAGGAGAAGGCAAGGAGAAACAGAAGCAGTTTAGTTACAAGGTCTGGCATAATTTCAAACATAAATGTTGCTTCACACATTGGGTCTGCAGGATCAGGTCACAGGAATGAAATCAGAACTAACTTCTTTTCACCCTAAAATTCAGTTCTGGAAATAATTATTAATTTGATCTAATGTCTTGCATAGGACTACTGCTGTAAAACCATGTGATGGAGCAGGTGGAGAAGGGTGAAGGCACATATAGATACATATAGTTTAAACTGCTTCACCAGAACATGGAACTGTAAACTCAAGTTAAAAAACCCATCTCAGATATAACACAATACAGAGAGGGATGTCTAAAAGGAAATTAAGCCATGAAACACTTTTTAGAACAACATTTCAGTTTTACTATTTAACAGCCTGTAGAAAGAAAATATGACAGAAGAATATCAATTTGCTTACATGCTTACTGCCCAAAGTTTTGAACACACAATTAGTTTTAGATGGGTACATTTTTGTAATTACAAACAGTTGTATGTGTTTATGACTTTTAGCATTCTGTAGCACACTGAGTACAATGACAGCATTTGCCACCTGCATTGCAATTCTCAGAAATTTAATTATAAAAACATGCACATATCCCTGCAGTTTCAGCATCAGTTACTCTGCTTTCACATTAATATTATTTATTGTACCTGCTTAGCCTTTGTATTTTCTAATAGTTTTTCAAAGTGGTTTTACATACACTGTTTTGTATACTACACAGCAGTGTGAAATTTAGACAGAAATTTACATAATTCTTCAAGGTGTAAACTTATCTTCTATTCAAAGCCATTAAATATCATCTATCTGTATATCACAATCTTCTTTAAAAGTCTCAATCACATCTATATGCAATCAGTTTTCAGGAAGCAGAAGTTCGGATAGTGCATTATGAGTAATTTGTTTCCTTTCATTAAAACATTAATTTACATTTTTAACATCACAGATATTCCAGAAGTGAATGCATCTGAAATATGACATATTTTAGATCAGTATTGTTAAAAAAGGAAGATGGGTTGTTTGTGAAGCTGTTTATGCACAGCTGCTGTTGACCAGTCATTATTTAACTAATCTCAAAATTCCGAAGGTCCTGATGCCTGGTCTGCATTGCTTGAATCACTACTGCCCCAGGGAAGGCAGGTAGGATGTGAAGGTACAAGTACAGAGGAGAAGGTCATGGATCCATTATCTCTACAGGGAAGATACAGCAAAACCTACTTCTCAGAAAACTCTGCCACCCACTTTCCCTTCCCATACATATATGGTACTCGTCTGACCTATGCATCTAATGTGGGGGTTCATAGTGCTAAGCAGTTTTGGCACAGGTCTGAGTCAAAGCACTGGAAGTTTGCCTTCTGCCTAAACACTGTCTGTGTGATGAAAAGTAGTCCCACACAAAATGTTCAGCTGAAAAACTGCTGTTGATTTTGTTCTCCACTGACATCATAAAAATCTTCAAGTATCTGTCTATAAAAAAAAAAAAAGTAAGTTTGGACTTTTAGTTTCTGTTATTTTGTGGGGGTTTTTTAAGGGTTCTTTTTAATAAAATCAGCAGGCATTAAGAACTAAAGCTAAAACCATTGTTTATACTCACTGTGGTTAAAAAAGAAAAACATTCAACTTCACACCACTAATTGTCCTTGGAAAACAAAAAAGAAATGTTTTAGTGGTAGAATATAAAAAACAGACACCTTACAAACAAGGATTAAATTATTATTGACATTACTATTTAAGATAGTTTGGTTAGGGGCAACATGGCTAAACTATCCTGCTTACACTGCTATCTCTGTGGTGCTACCAAGGCAAATTCCTGAATGATCCATATGTCATGAAAGACCACCAGCCCCATTCATCTGGTGTTTTGAATGGCTTCAAATCATTAGGGTGAAAGGAAAAATTGTTCTGTGTTTACAGCCTGGGCAGGAAAGGAGAGGAGAGGCATTTGTGTAAGACATCAGCCCTTGACACTCTTCTACAGTCTAGTTTGAATTTTTACAATGCTTCCCAAAGCCCTGTACCTAAAATACATATATATATAATCATATCTGCTACTTCTTTAACATGTGTGCTTCAAAATCAGTTACTTTCCAACTGAATTTCTCAATCATTTTTTGAAGAATTTGAGAAAACTTAGTAAGTATGTAAAAAAACCCCAAAGATTAAATATATCTCATTATTGCCTCAATACTTTAACATGGTGTCGTGGTTTAAACCCAGCCAGGCAGCTCATTCACTCACTCAACCCCCCTGGCTTGCCCTCCCCTGCTTCCAGAGGGATGGGGAGCAGAATCAAAAGAATGCAACTTCCACAGGTTGAGATAAGAACAGTTTAGTAACTAAGGTATAACACAAATCACTGCTGCTACCACCAATAGTAATAATGATAAAGGAAAAGAATACAGCACCCCATCAACCACCGACAGATAACTCACAACACCCCACCAACCGAGTGCTGACCGACCACCTCTTCCAACCACCCCGAGAGAGCTAGGCCTTCCGGATCACCCCCAGTTACATCCTGGGCATGACGTGCTATGGTATGGAATACCTCTTTGGTCAGTTTGGTCCTGTCAGTACAGTCCTGTCCCTCCTTCCTCCCAGCTTCCCCTCCTCCCCGGCAGAGCATGAGGCTCACAAAGTCCTTGGTCAGGGCAAACATCGCTCAGCAACAACCAAAAACATCGGCCTTATCAGCCTTGTTCCCGGGTTAAGTCAAAACACCAGCTACTAAAGAGAAGAAAAACTGACTGTAACTGCTGAACCCAGGACACATGGCTAAAATAAAACCATAATTTCTGGTTCATGGAATCCATAAATTTCCACTGATAAATTTTTATTTTACTTTTTTTCATAATTTGACTGAAACGATGTACACCTCAGTGAAGGATCTAGAATATGGTATAATGGTATCTGTGCAGGCATAGACATTACGTCTTCTAAAATAACTATCACTAGTGGAATTTCATGAAGTTAGAATAATTACTGACAAAAAAAAGTCCAAGTTAAGGATACAGCTCTACGTAACTCATTTCGCTTTTCAGGCAAGTGAGTAGCTTTTCCGAACAGATACTTTTCATTGGCCCAAGAAGCTGCACACAGAAAAAGCTCAAGGTCTTTCAGTTACATTGTGCACATTGGCGCCAAAAAGAACTGTTGTGGTTTAAACCCAGTTTCTACTCCCCTCCATCTTTTTTGCCCCTCCTTCCCCCTCCCCCCCCCAATTTCCTTCCTCCCCACTCCCGGAGGGATGTGGAGGAGAATAGAAGGAATGTAACTCCCACGGGTTGAGATAAGAACAGCCCAGTAACTAAGGTATAACACAAACCACTACTGCTACCACCAATAATAATAACAGTAAGAAAATAACAAGGGAAGAGAGTACAATACCACCCGCTGAAAACAAGCCCAACCGAGAAGTGTGTGTCCTTCCGGGGTAACTCCCCATTACCTCCCTGGGCATGATGTGCTGTGGTATGAAATACCTCTTTGGCTAGCTTGGGTCAGGTGTCCTGTTCTGCTTCCCCCTGGCCTCCCCTCCTCCCTGGCAGATCATGAGACTCAGAAAGTCCTTGGTCAGAATAAACGTTACTTAGCGACAACTAAAAACACTGGTATTATCAGCTATGTTCCAGGGAGAGTCAAAACATAAAAACTGCATCAGCTACTAAGAAGAAGAAAAACTGACTGCTACTGCTAAGCACAGGACAAGGGGGAAGCAGAAAAGAGTTTAAGCAGAAAGGAAAGACATAAGCAACCAAGATGTGCTCTGACCTTCAGCACTTCTGCTTGTCACCCTCAGGAAAAAACCAAAGCTCTTGATATTTTTTGTGTTGAAGTGACAACAAAAACAGCTCACTTAAACCTCATATCACACATGAGCAAAGCAAGCAAGCACATCCAAACTAAATCTCCTAGAGAGATAAAGATGTTTCATCCCCTAAAGTAGCTGCCGTATCTCCTTTGGCCTGGTAGTCACCAGCTCCAAGACAGGTGGAACAAGAACTACATTGCACCAGAAATGGTTGAATGGAATGCATTTGTCCTTAACACCACTTTGACAGGAAAGGGCCAAAGAACACATATGCTAAAAAAGGAATTGCTAATGATGAGTAGAAGAGAAATAACATATTCATTTCTACAAGATTCTTCACCTTAAAACTTCTTGTGCCAATACTGGCACATTTCATATCTTTAATGTTCCACCTTCTTTGCCATTATAAAGTAAGTATTTGAAGTTTCCCTGGGCTCATGGCAGAAATTTCCCTGTTTCCTTAGACACTAATGCATTTCAAGAAGACTGCAGGAATTCAGAGCAGAAAATGGGAAGTCAGGCCTATGTGGAAAAAGAAAAAGATCTGAAGATTTTGTATCTAACCTGAGTCAAAGGACGTGCTCAGGTCACCAGGTCCATTGCTATCACATGCTGTGATCAAGGGGAGGGACGCTGGGTTTTGAGACAATTCCCAAGGTGGTTCAGAGTTAATCCACTGGGGAGGTAAATTAAAAAGTGAAAAAGGTTCAACCTATTCATTAATTTCTGCTTAGGCAATTCTATCTGGCTACAGATTTTCAAGTATCATGGTTTTTCTTCCTTGAACACCTCTACCTCTCTGCAGTTCTCCAAAAGTGCAGTTCCTCAAAAAATCCCCTAGTACAACACCACAATAAATGGCTCCCATATTACCAGATGGCCAGTTATGATTTCAAAACATCAAGCAACATTATTTTAATATATATCTATATCTGAGATTTCCAGAAATGAAATAAGGTAGAATTTTACAGCAGAATCAAAAATTTGGAATCTTTCCTCCCACTCATTTTGTTTTCAAAGGCATCCAGTTGATTTTCAAAACACATTTTTTCTTTATTTCCATTGTGCTTCTAACTTCAGCAATTTCTGCTTGGGCCATTGAAATGGCTTAAGTCACCTTAGAAAATCTGTTGTAATGCTGGACACATATTGTTTCTATTATGTTAAAGTGTTTTGCCATTTTCAGAGCTTCCTCACTTGTTTTCTCACAGCGAAGGCAGGTGATGGGAGTCAGAGTGTACTAACAAATATAAGAAACAAACAAGCAATTAAGGGGAGAAAAGATGTAGGGAAGTAGAGATTTTAAAATATTTGTCAAAATCTTCTAAAAAAGTAGATTTAAGCTACCTTGAAAGCAAAACATTGAAGTCTACAGTTACACAAAGGAGAATTTGAAGCTAAACAAATGACCACAATAAGACCGCTTTGATTGTTTTCGCCAATATTTCCTGCTTTTTTCTAATTTGCCATAACTTCTATTTTTTATTTTGCACTATTCATTCTGAAACAATGTCAGTGCTGAGTCCATAAGCACTTTGAGAATTAAAAATGTCATGAAATAGTTATTTCATTAGCATGTATATGGTCATAAAAATAATTATAATTAATTCTTAGAGGTGGAGGAGAGCTGTTTGACTGATAGAATTAATGAAAACCTGGACAGTTCCAACATACTAGACAGCAAAAACTTGGAGAATTAACTACATACTATGCAAAGTTATAATAATTGCAGTATGAGCTATAAAGATTAGTATTCAAAAGCATAATGTACCTTAGAGCCTAAAATACCATTGTAAATTATGTATTTTCAACTATGCATGTCATTCTCACAAGAAAAATATAATTTTGATTAACTTCCAAAGTCTCCTAGATTAATAGGTATTTGCAGT
The DNA here is from genome assembly GCA_002631895.1 of Agapornis roseicollis. NCBI lineage: Eukaryota > Metazoa > Chordata > Aves > Psittaciformes > Psittacidae > Agapornis > Agapornis roseicollis. Next base: position 31,501 of record NDXB01007864.1, on the reverse strand, counting down.
CTTCTAGAGAGTACAATCAATCCCTTCTAATCTTGTTATCAGATGCTAAACAGCTGGGTGACCTGATTTAAGTGTTATGATTTTAAGGAAGTAATAATGTATAATAGTTTCCAAATGCCTGCTAAGAATTTGCAAGCTGTATAATACACCAAAAGATATGCAAATAAATGACATAAAAAAAACCCCAAACACATTCTAATTAGCATTAGGATGCATATAAAGAGTTTGTGCAGCCATAAGCAACCTAATCTTATTTCAGTTGTGGTTCTTTTAATTTATTCTCTCTTTTAAAGACCTGCAACACAGTAATGACATTCTTAGAAGCTCAGGTGAAGCCACTCTGCAAATGGGTAAATTGTAAAGGTGAAGAAAAATCTTTTTATTCAGGAGTTGAGACCCTCTGAAGCAAACTCACCACAATTTGCAAGAGTGATAAAAGGGGATTAAAGTGCAAGTTGTACCTTCATAGGTCATTTATTGTTTGTCCCCAGACACTCACATCGCAAAGAAAAAAACTCAAAACCAGTACCAAGTGGCTTTAAATTCACTCTGCAGGCTGTGAGGAGGCCCCTTAGTAATTTGGAACCAATCAAAGCAAAACTGCTCTTGCTTGAGCAATTACATAGGGACATTTGCAGATCCCTTTGGCCTGGTTGTTCTACTGTCCCTTGCTGCTCTGACTCTCAAAGGCAGTTGCTGCTTTTCTACATGATTCTTCAACCTGCTGGTCCTACATAAGATCCTGCAGCTCAAATGCAAACCAAGACTCTGAATGCTTTCTCTGTTGCTTCATGGCTATACAAGGAAATAGACCAAGGCTCTGGTTCTTCTGCCTAGCAGGGATTACAACAGGAAGCCCTCCTACAGATCACTTCTTTTTTCTTTCAACACTGATTTTCAGATTAAAGGCAGGATGTGGAGGCTTGCTGGTGAAAGTATAGCAGAAGACTGACAGAAATTGTGGGCCAAGCCCAAGAGAAGAATTAATTCAGTCAGAGTCCACAGTTTGGCAGCTTTATTTTCTCATGAACATTTGAGAAGTTCCTGGTGCCTCTTAAAAGATATGATCATAAAAGACACAGGCAGAAGCCTCAGATGAAGTAGAGCTGGGAAAAAGGAAGTTGAACAAGAAGAGGAATAATTTTTAGAGCATAAAACTAGTGTCAAAGACAACACTATAGTTTACCACGTAGGTATTACCAATTCCTGACAGTGATCTTTTTGTTACTAGATTTGCTTGTAAAGAAAAGCTCATGGTATCCCCTGCTGTCACTCTGTTTTCCATCATAGATGATCACAGACTGAAGCTGAGTGGACCTGCCTCAGGAGTTTGTTTAGCCTTCTTGGAGTTACTCTGTAGAAAGATCGAGGCTTAATAATTTATCATGCAGAAACAATTATGTTTCTAAGCATTTCATTCTGTTGTCACTCATACACAGCACTACAATTAGATGGCAGTGGCTGAAATGTGTGGATGAAATTCTTTTGCTCTATGACTTGAGTCTGTCCCTGCAGGAAATGCTCCATCTCACATTAGAGGACAAGGAGGATTCAGCTGCTACAACTTGTCTTCTGCACCTCCACCCAGCAGGTGGGTCCAAGCTTCCTAAACAGTGTTGTTAAAAAAAATGAAATAAAAAATTATATATCAGCCAAATACCCAGAACACATGTTATGTTTCATGGAAAGCTGTCCACAATATAAAAAATGAGTTGCAAGTCCTGCATGCGACTCCAGCAGCAACCAGGGAGGTGACAAGCAGCATGGAAGAGATGCTTTAACTGCTATTAGCCCTTTTACCCACATCTATGTACCAATGTGTTTCCAGTTGGCATGTTGACGGGTTTTTTGGTTGGTTGTTTGGGTGTGTGGTGGTTTTGGGGAGGGGTTTTATTGTGTTTTCTTGTTTTTTGTTTGTTGGTGGTTTTTGCTTGGTTTTGTGTTGTTGGTTTTGGGTTGTTTGTTTTTTGTTGGGTTTTTTTTTTGGTTTTTTTTTTTTTGTTTGTTTGTTTGCTTTTAAAGCAGAAGCATTAACCACATGTAAAGATCTTTTATTTTTTTAAGACAATTCTAATCTCACACCGCCCCTACTAATCACACATACAGTTTAGACTAAAAAATCACTACATGGTAGAAAGAAGTGGGAGGGAGTGGGCACTCACAACTGTGCATGCTGCTGCCAGGGAATTTGTTTTCCATTCTTGTATTGATAGAGATGCTCTGACAGTTATTGTGCCAGATTTTCACAAATGCCTTGTTTTGCAAACTGCCAGATTAAGGAGTGAATGCTTGTTTTTACACATTATGCTTTAAAGATTTATTTTTTTTCTTAAGGGAGCATATGGTGGAAGGTGACACATTTGAATTGGTCTTACTGATGGCTAATACCTAGAAAAGATTACTTTATCACAAAGAGTATTTGCCACTAGGTGTAACCACTTAGCATTATTGAGCAATAGGTAGAAACTTGCACCAAATACTGGAAATAACTGGTCTCTTATTTCTGGGGGATGGAATTTGTCCTTTTTCATTCTGCTTCAAAAGAAACTACTATCATGGACTCTTAGACACCCCTAGCAGTCTGGGTGCCATGGTACTCATACTGGCAGTTGTAGGGATGAAATTGTACTTTCTCCTTTCCAGACTTGTTTTTATAATCCCTCGTATATAAACCACACTGGCTTTGTTAGGACTGATTTATATTCATTACTGTAACAGAAAGACAGAATAATAATGAACCTGGAGTAGAGCACTGATATTAAGCATCAGCAAGAGGACAATCATAGGGTCCCAAGATCTATTCTAAGGTTCATTTTGACTTGAGCATTACTTTATTATACAAGTAGTCTGTAATTTAAGGGACTGCTTAGTCATTCAAAGAAATACTTGCAACAGAGCTTCAAAGGACTATCAGGTAATTCCTCCTCATACAAAAGATGTCTTTGCAGCACATTACTGCTGCTAACCTCAAAGTTCACACCTGTCTCATGCTTTGCATGAGTTTGCTTTTCAGCATTGGCTGTGAGTTCCCATTTTCTTCAGGCTACCCTGTCCTTTACAGGAGTACTCAGATAGCTTGTATCAATCTGTTTGTCTTTCTGTCTTTACACAACCAGTGTTTTAAACCTAGGAATTTCTTCCCTAATTGTTCCTTCAAACATTTTTATTCCCATTGTGAGCTGGGAATAAGTCTTTCATCAATTATTCACTCTTCTGAAGACATAAGAAGTGTGTCAGGGCAAATTTGCATTTCTTCTCACTCCTCAGAAGTAGATACTGAAAAATACAAGCACCTCAGCAGAGAGCATATGGGAGCACATTCACGTTTAGGGGAAGGAGAAAACTACCTCCAGCATACATATTTGAGTGAGGTCCTCCACTTCAATAGTATTCCAGATTTATAAATAGAGATGCTTAATTACACGCAATTTTTTCCAAGTAGAACTGTCAGTTATTTTATGTTAACTTACCATAGTTTTCTATTCTTCTTCATATTTAACCCTTCTCCACAGAGAGCTCCTACCTCCAAAATTAAGAGAACAAGTGTAGGAATTGCAAGGAACTTTTTTTTTTTTTTTTCTTTTTTAATGCACATTGCATTTCTTTGGTTTTCTCCAAACATTATCCTGATTCAACTGCTGAGCCAATAGCATTAATAAAATTGTCGTATGTTTTNAAGTGATTTTTTTTTGTATTTTCAAGGTTTTTTTTTTTTTTTTTTTTCTTTTTTAATGCACATTGCATTTCTTTGGTTTTCTCCAAACATTATCCTGATTCAACTGCTGAGCCAATAGCATTAATAAAATTGTCGTATGTTTTTCTTTTCAAATTAAATATTCCTATATATGAAATGAGGTAAATTACTTCAATTTGGCAAAGAAAAGAATGCATTAATGCATGCCATTGGTTGCATTTTCAAAATCTCTCAACCCTCCTATGATAATTTTCCCCAACATCATTACTGATAAAATTTTTGCTATGACAGAAGAAGAATCAAGCTAACTTCTGAGGTGGGCTGATGCCAACCTCATGAAGCTCAACCATGACAAGTGCAAGGTCCTACAACTTGGTCGGAGCAATCCCAGGCACAGCTACAGGTTGGGCAAAGAGGAGATTCAGAGCAGCCCTGCCGAGACGGACATGGGAGTGGTGGTCGATGAGAACATGAACATGAGCTGACTTCAGGGTGCACTTGCAGCCCAGAAAGCCAACCATGTCCTGGGCTGCATCAAAAGGGGCGTGATCAGCAGGTTGAAGGAGGTGATCCTGCCCCTCTACCCTGCTCTTGTGAGACCTCACTTGGAGTATTGTGTGCAGTTCTGGTGTCCTCAACATAAAAAGGACATGGAGCTGTTGGAACAAGCCCAGAGGAGGGCCACGAAGATGATCAGGGGACTGGAGCATCTCCCATATGAAGACAGGCTGGGAAAGTTGGGGCTGTTCAGCCTGGGGAAGAGAAGGCTGCATGCAGACCTCATAGCAGCCCTCCAGTATCTGAAGGGGGCCTATAGGGCTGCTGGGGAGGGGCTCTTCATTAGGGACTGTAATGATAGGACAAGGGGTAATGGGTTCAAACTTAAACAGGAGAGGTTTAGATTGGATCTAAGGAAGAAATTCTTTCCTGTTAGGGTGGTGAGGCACTGGAATGGGTTGGCCAGGTGGGTTGTGAATGCTCCATCTCTGGCAGTGTCCAAGGCCTGGTTGGATGAAGCCTTGGGTGACATGGTTTAGTGTGAGGTGTCCCTGCTTATGGCAAGGGGGTTGGAACTAGATGATCTTAAGGTCCTTTCCAGTCCTAACTATTCTATGATTCTATAACTTTAAGTTTTTGTGATAATCCTAACCAATTCTGCAGTCCTGCTGTTTATCTTTGAAAGTATTTGCCATGAAATAAAACCAGCACAGCTCAAAAAAACTTGAGTGGAACTGTCTTTCAAATTTTTCTTTTTAAATAGTTTGAGTTTTGTTTTTCTTATTTTTTGTCTGCTTCTTTCTCTATCCTAAAGAAAAAGAAAACACATCACCAACAACAACCTGGCAATAGTCCTTAAAAACATAGCTTATCCTACAGAGGAGATAGCTATGTGCATATTTTTTATAGGAAATATCATCATTAAAAGTAACACTAAGAAAACTAAAGGTCTAAGGAGATTATAAATAAAGGATATTGGATTTGGTGGGGAGTAGTGGATTATACTTTTTGGTTTTGTGCTTTGTTTTTGTTTTTCTTTTTTTTTTTAATGAGACACTGATTAATATTAAAGTACTCGTATTCTTAACCATATTTTTACGCAGATTTAGTGTAACCCATTTTCCAGTTAGTTCTGTTAAATTTGACAAAACCTTGTATCTCCTGCCAGTTTAGAAATATGCAGGTGCTTGCATCTTTCAGAGCCTTTGTGAATATCGTACAACTTTCAAGTCTAACCTACTTTTCTTTCCCCCCTTTTTTTTTCCCTAGAAATATTCTATGGTCTCTGATGAATGCTGCAGAAGATTCACAAATTCTAACTGCTTTATAAAGCAGCAAAAATTAACATCTCCAAGGATGTCATTGAAATGTGCAGACTTTCCCCCACACACACTAGGATAGACGTTGATGGCACAAGCTTTAAAAGCAATTCTTATGCCTCTCAAAATCTGTAGGAAAAAAAAATAATGTAAATTATGAATTTCCTGCAAAGTTACCTGTTCTTCCATGGATAAAAACATGTTGGAACTGACTGGATAATACTACTTTGTATCCTATTGAGATTATTATTCTTTTCATCCCTGAAGTACTGTGTTCCCCAAATGGCAGTGTAGGAATCCCCTGAATACTTTTCCCTTTTCCCCTGAAACAACTAAGAAAATAAGCCTGTAAACAAAACATATAGTACCTCAGTGGGTGGAAATCCAGACTGGATTTAAAACGCGTGTTGTATTTTATTGACTCAAAGCATATGATGTTGCTGTTACTAAGAGGTAGCAGCTTCAAAAGTCGTGAGGTTCAGGGCTGTCCTCCTTTCACACCATCTAATAAAAATAAATAATAAAAAAAAGCTTGTAATATGCAATTAAAAAATACCCTGTAATACATTTCAAGTCTTGAAGGAGAACACAGCAAACATATTTCTCTGTTATAGAATTTGATTGGGGGATTTATGAAAGCCACAGAAGTGGAAACTAGTCCCACTGAATTCTGCAGAGGTTTAGCATGTGCATCTCATAATTGCATCTGGCGAGCCATACGTATAAAAATAATCCTTTGAATTGGAAGAATAAATCTGCTAGCAAAATTTTGTCATAAAAATCGTCTTTGGTTATAAAAACATAAAGAATATCCCTGTCCAAAGATTTAATGACAACTGAGTGGGAAAAAAAAACCAGAAATAAAAACATTCATAGCCTCAGAGCACATGACATTTAATTAATAGAGGCTTCTGTTCATAGAAGACCATGCAGTTTTCTGTATATCTTGACTGCTGTATAAAAAAATATTATTGAAGACTCATTTCTTAAAAGTGTATTACTCACTTTCAGCTAAAAGCAGTCTAAAGTACTTCATGATACAATCCATGTATGACAGGTGACTTAATAGTGTTACTACTGAAAATAGCACACTTTTTCAGCAATAATATAGTATTTCCTGCTCATGACCACTCAAAATGTGACAAGTCATTAGTTACAGGATTTCAATTGATTCACTGAATATTTTCCCTCAAAAGGCATGCATTTGTTGTAAATGTAACCAGTAGGTAAGGCCCAACTCCATACTTTATCAAAATTTCCAGTCCTCCTCCAGTAATTCATTTCCAGTGTGCAAGGCTTACTCTGTACCAGCTTGCAGACCCTCTTCAGCTGTATTTTCTACTACAAAATACGCTACTCATACAGCTACAGAGCCTTTAGGAAATCTTGAAGGTAATGTTATTACCTGAAGAAATGAGCCATTTCCCCCTTTAGGGTGGGCAAAGGGCAAAAGTTACCTCTGCTTTGTTACTCTGCATAGCTGCTTGGACATAAGGGCTGGAGAGAACCACCCTGCCAGTCCCACCATTTGCAGAGCGCATGCTGTGAGCACTGTACCAACAACTTTGCCATGGCTGAAGAGAGAGTGAATGAAACAGAAGCCTTATCATACAAAGATATTTTTTATTCTGTGACTGTTTCTTTCTATAAAGACAAACTGTAAAGTAAAATTTTAAGGATGAAATATCAAGCTTTATCCTTTGAAAGTCAAAAATAAAACTACTTGGTTTTAGTTATGGGGTAGAATGTAAAATAAAAATTTTCCCAGATTAAAACACAAGTAGCACATGTACCTAACTATCCCAGCAAAACCAGGACAATAGGAGCTGTGATTTTTTGCTGTAAAAAACCAAACCAAACCAAACCAAACCAAACCAAACCCCCAAAACCCAAACAAACAAAAAAAACCCAAACAAACCAACCAGCCAACCAAACAAACCTGCGAANCAATAGGAGCTGTGATTTTTTGCTGTAAAAAACCAAACCAAACCAAACCAAACCAAACCAAACCAAACCCCCAAAACCCAAACAAACAAAAAAAACCCAAACAAACCAACCAGCCAACCAAACAAACCTGCGAAAAGAAAAAAGGCTTTTAATCTTGGCAATTCTATAACTATTGAGAACTTAGATCTAAGTAATAAGCCCTTGAACACTGAAATGGTGGTTGACTCTTGGTTACAATACTCAGAAGGCGAAACCAATTTTTTTTTACTTCCTTTCTATAAAAATCAAAAAGGCTAAAGTTTTAGTTCCATTTTCTACCTTAGAACTATTTCTTTTTTGCAAACTCACCTAGATAACCTGATTATTGGTCAGGGTTTATGCATACAAGAGAAAAACAAAACAAAACAAACCCGCAACTACAAAACTATCGGTTATGACACATACAGTCTATGCTAATACATAAATAGCCTTCTTTTGTGGGCCACTGCTATGGGATGTATATTTTTACTCAGCATCTTTGGTTATGCTGCCACCAGCAGCTTTCACAACCAAAATGACAAGTGACAGGTGCTGTCAGTGAGGCAAACAAAAGCTGTGGAAATTCACTGAGCATGTAATACGGTAGATTTTAGCAAAGCTAAAAAAAAAACATGGTAGCTTTGACTAACTTGATCTTGCAGAAAGCTATTTGAGAAAGAGAGTCACAAAATACTGAAATGGATGTAGTGTTACATAACAAAGAACTCCCCAGGGTCTTGTCTGCTGCCTTATCTCATAAATTGTAATGATTTTCATGTTAGATCAAAGAACAGCATAAAACAAAATTGAGATGAAAACAGCTGCTCATTGCCCTCAAGTGTATAGCTTTTGTTTTAAGACACTCATAAGCAGCACCATCGAAGGCATTTCTTTCTTTACACAACTCATTGCTCTGTAATAATTTCTGTGGCAGAGTGAAAAAGTCTGTTGCTGGAAGCACACAACTCTTAAGACAGCTTTACACAACTTTCTCAACTTTCTTCTCAAGTTATAGATAGCATTCACCTTTGGGGTTTGGAGTGGGGTATAGGGAGAAAGAAGAGAAAACTGTCTCCAGTATAAAAGCAACAGAAGGAGCCTTGGCTTGGGGAGAATATTATGGAAAAAAGGCTTTCCCTGCTCAAGAGGAAGATATGTAAAGTAAAAAAAATAATTAGGGTGCGATCCTGAGTGACAGGACAATTGAGTACCACCATCAATGGCTCACTATATCCAGAGTATTTTAGATCCCATCAGGCTCAGGAAACAAAAATTTCTAATAATTAATTTACATATGAAAGCTGTTACATCATTAACTCACTATCAATTTCTAAGCAAACTTGTTTTCAGCAGAGATCTATCATGCCAAAATTCATATATTGGTAAATTGTCAAGGCCAAAAAGGGCTACAGTATTTAGTATAACAAGCTGTAGTAAGTAGGAATGGAGGGAAATCTGTTCCATGAACTCCAAGCAGTGCAGAAGAAAACACAGAAACTGGGTATACTTAAAAGGTATTTTAAACATTGCAATCTAGGTTATTTCTTTTCACTAAAGCTGTAGTCTGGTATTTACAACAATGTAACAATTAGATTTGATTTTCACATGTAGATGAGCTGACATGGATAGGTGATATTGAGAAATTATATACCAAAACAAAAATAAAAATCAGAAAGTATTTTTCAAACTCAAAGGCAAGTTATTTTTTCACTTCTTCATACATTATGAATTAATTTCCCCCCTCCCCCCCCCCCCCCCCCCCCATAAA
>NDXB01007864.1:8365-20792 GCA_002631895.1 Agapornis roseicollis | reverse complement strand
AAACAAAAAAAAAAAAAACAAAAAAACCCAAAAACCAAAACAAAAACAAAACAGCCCCCCCCCTTAAAAAAAAAAGAAGTCTTAAAAACTAGACTACTTGCCATTGACAATGGTAGCTTCCAGCTTTAATACGTTATTAGACAACAGATAAGTACTCCATAGAATAAAAACAGACATAAGGAATTCCTTCTACTAGAAAACTGGTCTACTCCTTAGACCAGTGTGCATCTTCTGTAAATTTAAAGAATGAAAAACATTTTCAGTGTAGGCTACAACTCAATTGTACAGAAAAAAATTATCAATCTTATTCTGTTCTGAAGCATCTCAGAAGCTGGGAGTTTTTTGCTTGGTTGGTTTTTTGGGTTTGGTTCTTTTTGTGATGGGGTTTTTTTTGCTTGTTTTGTTCTGGTTTTTATTGTTGTGGGTTTGCTGGTTTGTTCTATTCTTTCTATTCTATTCCCTGAGAATTAGATTTGTTGTGCATGTAGCACTAGTATTTTCCATTTATTATTTGCTTACCACTGAGCATCCTGGCAGTTTTCCCACCACAGTAGCAGACCTAGATAGTGGTTAATCCAGCCAGGAGCTATGTCAGCAGCACAAGAAAGCCCAGCTAGTTAGTGAGATTCTTAACAATGTAATCATACCCTAGGGAAATTCAGTTTGAAAGATATATTTGCCTTAAGCAGCATTTACCCAGAGATAAGATGTGAGATTTGTATTTGGACATAACTGGCTATATAAGCTTGTCCAGCCTATTTCTTGCCAGTCTTACAGTTAATACATTTATATAATTAAACTCTTTTAACTATTTTATTTTCTAATAAATGTATACTTGGCAAGATTAGTGTTATAATTAGGCTAAAATTAGTGTTAGCTTTAACCTATATAGGTAACAAAAATAATTCGTTCACTAAAAACCAGACACACACACACAAAAAAAACCCAAACAAACGAAGCAGAGAAGAAAAATGAAAAGGAAAACTTCTGGCAACAAAGCTTTCTTCTACAACTTTTGGTTGAGTACCAGGTTTATATATTTTCTTCTTTGTACTAGAACCCAGCAACAACTTTTACAAAATGACAGAAGAACCTGTCATGCAATCTAGCATCCTCAAGAAGTCTTTACTTCCATTATTTAAGAAGTAACTTGATTACATAATCTCAGGGGCAATCTCTTGTTCAACTAAAGTAATCCAAACACTGCAACTTCAGGTTAGGGGATAAAACAAACTTTATACGGACATGTTTTTTCTCTCCTCTCTTCCCAAATTTTGGATTTTGGTATGTTTTAATGCTCTGTATTCATTAGTTACTGTCATGATCTCCAGAGGACAGGGAATACAAAGTTCATTCCATTCTGTAGAATCAAAGACAAGGTGGAAGTCAGAGTAACATTCATTTTTATTTGTGGAAAGCATTAATCAAAAATGAAGGTTTTATTTTCGCCTTCCCCTCAATTCCTTACAAAATATATAACAAGCCATCAATGTGTCAAAGCTTGGATAATGTTACCCAAATGAGTTTCCAGTGAAACCAAATCAGGCAGTATCATCTATTACAATTATTCTTCAAGATCTACCAGTGTCTTGATTACAGATTCAAACAGAGGAAAAAATAGGTGTGAAAAATAAGGCGTAAAAAAAAAACTTCCAAAATATTACCTATTTTAAAAAAAGATACCCAAAATATTGCACAGGATCAATAAAAGTAATATTTCAAAAGGAAAAAAAAAATTACCTTTAACTTTGCAAACAAGTTTCTATGATTATGAAGTTATTACTTTGTCTCAGGCCATTTACAGGTAGCTTTCCCTACTTCTCCCTTACAATGGTGATTATTTCTAATTGCATTTCAGAAAGTGAATGGCATATTAGATTTTTAGAACAGCCTGAATTGAGAATATCTGATTCAATAATCTGGAGATTTAGTCTCATCATGAAGGCTTCCTAATTGTACTTTCCTCATATAGACCAGAATTAATTCTTGCCATTCTTCCCCTGAAATGTATCTGTGCTGATACACTGATAATAATTTTCTTAACTCAGAGACAGACAGCTGAGGAAAGAGCCTGGGAAAATAAAAGAAAATGTTGAAAGTGATTATCATAATAAGAATATTAATTAGCTCCATTTCACACACCAATTGTTGTCACATGAATCAGCAAGCAACTCTCCAAATGTTTTTCTAATATTCTTCTATTTCTCTTGCTCTCAGGAAAGGCCTTGTTGATAAGAAAAATTAAAGTCTATTTCAATAGTTGAAGGGAAAAAAAAACCCTGATATAGATCCATATTGCACAATGCAATTTATTTTATTTCTTCTGTTCAATGGGTGGGGGATGTGATACATCATGAGGCAATGGTTGTTTATGGCCAATACCTGAAATCTGGATTTCAGCTTCTTCTGTGGACTTGTATACAAAGAAAAGCAGAATAAGCTATTATGTCTGGTTTTTTGCCCTATTTTTTTTTTTTTTTGTTTTTTTCCTCTCCAAAATCAGCCTTCTCTGGATGCTTTCAGAATGACTTGCTACACCTAGAAAATACCATATTGAGATGCACTTGAGGCTAATGCTCTAGACAAAAAATAAAAGAAGTTCTCTCTATTCACCACTCTGATTGTAAACAGGGACTTTGGGGCACTGTTAGTATTATTTAAAACCACTTCGCACTGCAAGTTACATTTCTCTGAGCCACTCTCAGCCCTACTCTTCCTCAGGTTTCTACCACCCATTCAGAGTGTATTGTAGATTGCTTATATCAGAAGGGTATAATTTTGTGTTTTCTTCCAATATGGCTGATCTCTCTGGTTCTCTTAAGTCCCTGGTTTTGGGCAGAAGTTCCCTAGTTTCATATCAGGCTAGAAATTCAACAAGCTGAACTACATTCCCACTTGTACACAAGTTATGAATTGCACAGGTTTAAATTCCAGCCTGCTGTGTCGCATGGTTGTGCTTCTCCCAACACAACAGGGTCTAATGTTACCTGCTGCTTACATTTCATCTATTTTCAGTAAATGAGTTAGCCCTGTTCTAATTTAGGTTATTTGTTTCAGTAAATTTTCAAAGTGCTGGGTAAAGTTTGAACCCACTTGTAACCTACTTATAACTCAGCCAAATAATACAGCTGGTTTTATCTTAAAAACTCTACATCTCATAAGGTCAAGATCATTATTATTAAGAACTTATTTGTCAGTTTCTGATTTTTGTTTCTCTGGAAGTTAGCAGCATCATAAAGTAGAAGGATCAGCTCAGGCATACAGACTATAAACAACTGCTACAGAGAAAGAGAAGTTTGAAGCATACTTTGTAATAGATATGAAAAGATATGAAATATAGGCTTTGAAGAAAGAAGTGAAGCTATGCTTTCATTCACTAGTATCTTCTCAGGGTATTAAGAGACTCAGTGCCTTCTCTTGTAGCCCTGTCTCTCAGCATGAAATTTTCCTTCCCTTAACATTCTGTTATAATCCCTCAGAACAGAGGATGCTCTAATCACTCCATCTAAGCTGCATTCCAGCTCTCCTTAGCAACATTTTCTTACCTTCATCCTCTGGCTTTACTATAGAGTATCTGCTTGATCAGCTCCACAACATCTCCTAACCAGCCTCCCAAAACTGGTTTTATAACCTCTCCAATGATGGACACACCTGGTCCCGCAGCTGATCCCAGAGAGGATTGTACCAACCAGCTTGTTAAGTACCAGGGCATCAATTTCAATTCACAAACTCAGTTTTCCTGGCAAACCTCATGTTTTCTCTTCCATATTTCTAAATAATAGTAACTTCTGAATTTTTCTGAAAGTTTTCAAATATATATGTATAATTAAATGGTTAATATATCTTATTCATAAACTGTACATAATAGGCAAATGTAGGAAAGAGGTCTATAAATTCATAATGATGTGTTTCATTTCTATAAGAGGGTGTAAAAAACAGATATCCGCCTAGAAATATAAGTTGTAGATACTGAAGGATGTTACACATTCACTAATTTTTAAGCAATGGTACATTGTGTTCTACATCTCTGGGAATGTTTATGTGTTGTATTTAGATATATGGTAGGAGAATTGAAACAATGTAACTCCCATGGGTTGAGATAAGAACAGTCCAGTAACTAAGGTATAACACAAACCCACTACTTCTACCACCAGTAATAATACCCAGCCTGACCAAGGAGTGATCTAACCCTTCCAGGTAACTTCCCCCAGTTCTACATCCTGGGCATGATGTGCTGTGGTATGTACCTCTTTGGCTAGTTTGAGTCAGGTGTCCTGTTTCTGTTTCCTCCTGGCTTCCCCTTCCCCCTGGAAGAGCATGAGACTCAGGAAGTCCTTGGTCAGACTAAACCTTACTGAGCAACAACTAAAAACGTTGTTATCAGCGCTATTCCCAGGTTGAAAGTCAAAAATGCAGCACTGCACCAGCTCCTAAGAAGGAGAAAAATGACTGCTACTGCTGAACCCAGGACAGCATTGTATCAGGACAACCAAATTCATGTAGCCAGACTTGTATTCTGCCAAAGTTAATTATTAGTTTGGCTTGTGACTGTGCTAATGGAGTTATGGAGTATTTGCTCAGTTCAGTGCTGGCACAGCCCAGAACAGGATCTTTACCTTCCCATGAGAGCAAATTAAAATACAGGATTTCTACAATTTTAAAGGACAGGTTTTATAAAGCAAATTGGAATTATCTTAGATTTTTTAATTTTATTTTTGCATACTTTTAAAAATCATGTTTGAAAAAATATTTACCACACTTCACTTGCATTAGGTGTTATTTAATACTCAGATTCTTTACACTTAAATTTGTTGCAACAGTGGATAAATATTTGCTTGCCACTATTTCTAACTACCTATGACATTCCCTATCATAGTCAAAAATCCATTTTATGTTCTTTGTAACAGAAGGAGACTGGGTCTTCAGGAGAATTGTTTCTGAGTGCAGTCACAAGCTGTTACTCTAACAAGCAGCACACAGACAGGTTTCCTCTTGCTTTTCAACAATTCCTCATGTCAGCTGGAATTACGTGTCCCACAAACTACCCCACTTAAACAGGCCATTTGTAGCAGCATGAGAATGCCTCAGTGCTGTAACATAAATTCACTGTTTCTTTGTTTTTTCTATTTCTGATTAAGCAAACGGTCTCTCAGCAATGTAATTGGTGTTACCCATCAAAGAATTTTAACAATTTATATAGTTTTCAGACATTAATCAAGGTAATATTTTTCATAATTTCTCATAAACTTTCCCAATTAAGATAATAAAGCTTTTCCATTTTTATTTTTATAGGCTACTTTATTTTCAGACTTTATTTTTACCCTCCGTTTTTCCATATTTCCAAGAGTTTATGCTCTTGGATTTTGGGTCAGGAAATCCATAATTCCTTGTGGATTAAATCCCTTCAGGCTACCTGTTTCTCTGGGGTTTAGCCACTGCATTTTTTGCCTTGCCCTACAGTTCCCAACTTTGCATGAATCCTGCGACCTGTCTGTGGTCACTGTGTTTTATGTGCAATGCCCAACAGAAGAGCATGAGAAGAGTCTGCATTTCTAATGTTAAATTGGATCTTTCTTAAAATCTAAACAAAAGATGTACATGTCACTCTGTCAGTCTAGTCATGAGCACATACGCCATGCTCCTTGAGCTTTCACTCACTATCATCCTCCTTCTCTTTCTTTTACTCATGATGCCGTTATTAAGATTAATATACAAAGAGTGGATTAATATTCTCACCAAAAAGCACCATTATTAAAGGCTATATGAGTATGAATTCAATGTCATCAGAAAAGCTTTAGTAACCATATGAGGAGAAGATGCTAGATAATGCAATCAACATGCTGGGGGGCAGATGAAATCAAAATTTCTTTGCAACCCACTCAAGCCTACAAGATTGTGATGACTTTGCACCACTACGTGACATCATTAGCAGGTTCTGCCCAGTTTCCATGGATATTCAAAATAAAACTTACTTTAAATTATATTACCACAGACACCTATATTGTCAAAAAAAAGTATCAACAGTGTAGATGATCATTGCCATGGATGACATTTTCTTATTCTTGGCCTTCAATACTTATTTGTAACCCTGATTCTGCTCTATGCAGGAGGACATTCACATATCCAAACCGCCAAGCAGATGAGCACAAACTGCTACAGAATTTGTTGGAAGCCTCCCATAGAAAGGCATAAGCATGTTGATTTATTTTCAGGGTAAAATAGTGCCTGAGATGGTCATGGTGTCCAGGGCACTTAAAACTCTGACATTCATCTGCAGATAATAGGGACATCATGCTGTTTCATTTTAGTAATATATTAAGTTGCAAAAAAAAAAAGAGCACTGGACTTCATCTTTTTATGAAGCAATTTTACTTTCCAGCTACTGCTGCCGGAAGTTTAACTAAAAGATGGTTCTCTGGTAATTTGTAACAGCTTGAGAGATACAGCTGCCACTTTGCCTCAGCTGGGAAGGGCCTCAGGTGAACCAGCAGCAGCTTCCACAGGTTAAAATAGCTGTATGTATTTTAAATTTTTAATGGAGATTAACACTTTGTCATTGCATTGCCTCACCCAGTGTAACATGTAGAATAACATTTTGTGTTGAATAAGGCAGCATAATGGTATGATGCACTGGAAAGATACAATGACAAATCTCTGACATAAAGTGTGTCCTTGTTTGAACTGATATTTGCCTTTCCAAAATAAAGACACGTTCCCATGATGGAGGACATGGGAAGGCTTTCCACTTATCTGCTAGTAGATAAATTCAATGGAGAAAGTTAATTAGACTCCCTGGGTGCAAGGCAGTAGAGTACACTCTGATTGCTAATTATTTTAATATAGGTAAACAGCTATTGACAGTACAAGTAATTTTCCTCCGTACACAGTTAAAAGGCTGCCGGGTATCAGTGTAACAACTGAACAAATCTGAGGCAATCTAAATTATGGAGCTTAATCAATATGCAAATTTTTATTGTAAAATACATCAGCGATATTTTACTCCAGTTTGTAGGTGTTAATTCAGGTGCAGTTGTCAGTCACTATTCTTCATCCTGATGGCCTGTGTTTCTGAACTTGCACTATATTTCTTTATCTACATATTCTCTTATTCTGCATAACTGCTCAGGCCAGCATAGCTGAAATTAGCAAGATGTAAGAACCCTCCAACTTCTCTAGCTGACAAATCCCAACTGTTAATACGCAGGTTAATCACAGCCCTTAACAACACTGTTCTATACACTTCACTTTTGGTAAAATTAGATAAAACACTGGGGTTTTTTTGTGAATGATAACCAAGGTTCTTTTCGATTTAATTTACTTTTAAGTGTTCTTTGGGTGTGTTTGCTAGTTCTGATACCCTCAGGTATATTCAGCTGTGGAAAGCAGAGAAGTACTCCAATATCACTCTTTCCAGCTGGCATCAAACCCATATTTCTCTAAACCATGACAAAAAAAAATCATGGTTTAGACCAACTTGGGATAAAGAAAGGCCAAAAAAATATGGTTTGCTTGCAGTAATTAATGTTTTCCCTCCTTTTAGAGACCTACAGCAATGAGCACAAAGTAATTAGTCATATTTTTCAGGCACAGAGATGTCTAAACTGCATGGCAAATTTAGGGATAAATACAAAACTATTTAAGAAGAGGGTAAGAGGCAGTGAAATATCAAAGAATTAGTGTGACAAGAAATATATAACAAAAAGCTCAGAGTACAGAAGATCCTCTTCATCAGCCTGAAAATTCCTGCTTTAGTGTGGATAGCTGTTATGGGGCAGTGACCACTGATGCTAGGGGCAGCAGGAGGGAGGCATCAGGGTGAATTAACCTCTTCACATCAAACACTGGCCCTGAAAACAGCAAAGTGGTCAGTCAGGGAAACTGTGTGAGATACTGCCTTGTCTGTGGCTGGCACTGGAGAGAAAGTGAAGGAGATTCATGGCAGGGCTGCAAGACTTGGCAGGCCTCTGAATTCCCCAATAAATCACTGACCTACTTTTAGTAAATTTGGTAATTTGATACATTTATTACTCAAACTGTGTCTGTCTCAGCCCATTATACATCATTTGTACCAGGCTGTGTTTGTGTCTCCTCTCATCTCCAGCACTGTGGTCACTCACCCACCACTTCTGCTAACTACTGCAGGTGCTGGTGGCTCCCTGCAGGGTTTGCTTGGAGTCACTAGTCTTCTTTTCCATTTGAACTGGCAGCTGGCTCTATTCATGCGCATATAGCACATCTTTTGGGCTTTGTAGTATAGTTTTTTATGAAAACATAAAAAATTATCTTCTTAAAATAAATTTTCAATAATATTAATGTGCTCTTGTGGACCCTGTTCTGCAACCTTGAAACTGCACTTACATTCATTGAAGACATAGAAGTTGGTTCTTCGTTACCTCTGAAATACCCAGAATGCCTTGGGCACCAAAAATAAATAAATAAATAATAATTAAAAAAAATAAGAATAACATTGTTAAAAGTTTCTGTTCTTTAGCTTAGTTCAGAGATGCAGATTCCATTGGGGTCCATGGATGGTTATTTTTATTCATTCATTGCTCATTGACCAGGATAATCAAATAGAATATTCTATTTGCTTCCTGTTGTTTAAGTGCCTAATTCAAAGCTAATTGAAGTCAATGGGCAGATATTTGTAGACTTTAATGGACCAGCCATAATCTTATATCTACCCTTGTTGTGTAAGTCATTTTGTTTATCCTAATTATTTTCATCTTCACACACACGCATGCATGTTTATTCATTTTACACGCATAATCATTAAGTATTTTAAAGTACTTATTAAAAGGTAATTCAAGAGAGAGATTTACATAGATCTGTGACTGGCAATAGCGCATATATATATTAACAGTATTACTTTGATATCCAGTATAACAGTTATCATTATAAAAACATATTTAAATGACAAAGTTTGTTGCTACTTCAGCTACATGGGTAAAACTTGTGCTATTATTGTGGTTATATTAACAATGTATATTTATTTATGCCTTAATGAATCACTTATACGCTGAACAAGAACCAAAGTACATGAGATGCTTTATCTTCTGTAAAAAATCCTTAAAAAAAATTCTCAATAGTGTTTTCCAGCAAAAACAAAAAACCTTAAAACCCACAACAAAGCAAAACTAACTGTGCTCCCCAACAACAATAACAACAAAACAACACACAAAACAAAACACATATAAAAATACCCATATATTTGGTTTTCTGTATATTAAAGCATTTCCATTTAAAACCTGTTCTTCCTCCCACTTGAATCCAAAGGTATGAAATTATTTCCTTTGAACCTGATTCTAAGGCAACCAGCCTGCTAATTTTTCAGCTTTTAATGAATCTTATCAAGCTAAGGTAGGGATTGAAATCAATATATTCTGTTGGGGTTGATGTTTCTGAAGCAAGAAGGATTCTGGAAGCGTAATGTGAAACAGTATGTTATGCAAAATAATTTGTGTTCCCTTCTGTTTTCACTGCTACCAATGTTTTTTTAGCATTTGTAAGATCCTTATGGTGCTGAAAATTCTACTGTCACTTCTTTTGAAGGTTTGAATCTTGTGTGAAAAAATTACAATCTACCTTTTTACTTTTATCAGAGATTTCTTTTTTTATGTTTATGTTTTGAGAAACATCTGTATGCACTATAGAAAGTTGCTCTTAGTAAATTTATGTTTTTGTGTCCAAGAATTTGATATTGCATTTCTGATGCAAAATAATCAAAAGAAAAATGCTAAATCATAGTAGATGAGGCTCAGTGACACTGCTTTGTCCTGTAAAACTTACAAGTAAATTAAGGATTTTCTTACTGTGACAGCTTTGCATAGTCACACATGTCCTATTTGAAAGGCCATATTCACAGGTGTAAGCAGAAACGCAATGTTTCCTTGTGAACAGTTGTAACAGCCAGGACAAAGCACTGTGCCAGTGAATTCTATTTTGTCATTGACTTCTACTGGGGTAAAGACAGGTCAGTCCCAAGTGTTTGGAAAAATCTTATTTTTCTTGTCATATAATTAGTTCTGAATCCAAGCATATAATTACAATTCCATATACACAGTATTTGGATACTTAATAGCACATTATGTAAGTTACTTCTAATGTTTTGATTTAATTTAACTTATGTGTCAATATTTAGCTCCTAATTAATGGCATATTTACCTCTCTTACATACATTAGTGTGCCGATTATGAGCTTAAACTCCTCTCCCCAGCTCAATATTCACAGTAGAAATAAAATACACTGAACAAAATTGTCTATGAAGTAACTCTATCAAAGGTAATTAATCTACTTCAAGAATATGTTTGATCCACTGCATAATGCAATACAGTCTGAAGTTATTTAATGGAAATATCCTTTTACGATTTTTATTGCTTCGACAAGTATTGTACATACCCAGGGAAGAAGGAAGTACATTAGAGGTACTTCAGTGGTAAACTCTAGTTTGCCATAGATGGATTGTTTCCAGCTCATCTAACTTTCAGGGTTATTTTGGCAACAAATTTACATTTAAAGCAAACTCATCAAGTACTATAAATACTGAGAGTATGCCTAATAGAGTGGGTTTTGTAACAGAATTAAGAGGTTTACTTTTACATTTTTCATCAATCATTTGAGGAAGAATTTTAACAGATGTACATTCAATTAACCTGTCTTCTGTCTATTTCACCTTTTTCCATTTAGCTCTCATTCTGTGCAGAGTATCTCCATCATCTAGAGTCTGTAAAGAATCTATCAATAATCCATTTTATCTTTTTTTTTTCCTGAATCATGACAATAAAGCTTTACTCTTACGCACTTTCTATTTGACCTTTTAGTTTTAATGAAATCGCTCTGTATTTTCTTCCTCTGTGTGTGTGTATATATATATATGTAATGTTACAGGAATATATTTTAAAAACAGTAGGTTTAGCATAAACCCTTGCGTGTGTTTTATACAAAATTATGGATTATTTTTCACTGTTATACTGTCACAGAAATTATTCTTATATTACAATATTATATTGTATTGAATTTTCTATGAGTTTGATGCTTATTCAGGTAAATATATCTTGCTGGTAGATGACCATTTCAAGTTATTGCATCACCATGATGCTACTGAATTATGCTAAGATTTAATATGAATTGTTTAAATACAGTAAGAACAAGCTAAGACAAGAGTTGATATATTCACCAGAGGAAGTTAAACACAGTGTTCTCCTGGACTTCCTAGCACTGCTGGCTTCTGCTGCCCACAGCACATTTAAAACACAATGCAGCATATGCACGTGGGGAGTTGTGGCTGACCTGGTCATAACCCTTCTGCTTTGCTCAGGACATATTTCTTAGAGAAAAACCTGCATTTCATCGCAGTACAAGTACAGCTTTAATGGCTAGTCTTCACCCTCGCTCCTCTTTCTCCACATGCTTATCAAACAATTCTCGAGTCAGAGAACACAAAGGGAAAAAAAACACACCCACCAATGCAGCAAAATTATGGAGCAGATCACAGCAGAGATCATGACTGTTTTGCAATAGAGCTGGCACTTCAGAAACCATAACTATTTTGTTCCCCAGTGTTTTGGTTTCTGAAATGTTTCAGCAATTTTACAGAGTTTTTCACACATGAGGAAAGTATTAACAGTAGAATCTGAGAAAGTAATTCACAGAGAAGAAGGAAAATAAATACATGTAAGCCTCAGCAAGTGAAAAGAGATTATTTAGACACTAGCAGCATGCTTTTTAGAAGGCAACATTTATTTAATAGAATCTGATAAATATAAGCTGTGCTATCTGGGTAGAATTCAGCTGGACATAGGTTGAAGACAATTCAGATGAATCCCAAGTGAAAAATAAGACCAAGTTATTTCTGGCATAAAATTAAAGAATTTCAGGACTGAAAATAAAACATGATGTAATGACTCTAATAGCTGTTTCTGTTAGCACTGGGGAAGGCCTAACTATAGAAGGAGATGCAAAAGAAAGATGTATGATTTAAACATAAACACACTACTATAAATATTGTCATAGCAGAACTTTACTTTTGGTTTTCAAAAATAGTATGGAAATGTTAGGGTGAGGATTGAGTTAATTCACATTAAGCTCAGAGCCAGTGTGGGTTTTGGTAAGACAAAAATGGGTATGGAAGTTCAGCCCACCTTAGCTTACAGAGTTACTCCTGTTAATTTATGTTATGTTTAAAATTTTTTGCATCAGCAGAAGTAAGATACCACCATCTTTTTCTTTGCCAGAGATAGTCTGTTCAGCTCAACTGTACTACTCCTTCCATATCTGCAGATTTCTTGATTTGCTTTGGTGGATCCTCAGCACTCAATCAAGGTTTCTAATAGAAATGTTCCTATTTCTAATAGAAAACCATCTTCTTTATTTTGCATGTCTAGATGTCTAGTTTTGCTCTAGTTAAGTGGGAAGTATTTTCTTCTAA
>NDXB01007862.1:9614-31482 GCA_002631895.1 Agapornis roseicollis | reverse complement strand
GGAAGCCATTGGGACCGAGGGGGGAGGTGGGGGGGGGGGGGTACACAGCATATAGGGGACACATATGGCACTGAGGGGGGATACACAGCATTTGGGAGGGATATATGGCACCCAGAGGACACTTGGTGGGGGACATGGCACCTGGGGAGCAATTGGGAGACACAACACCCAGGGGAGACACATGGCACCTGGGAGGGACATATGGGATCATATGGCACCTGGGGGAGGGGGACATAGCACATGGGGGACACAGCACCTGGATGGCACTTGTGGCACTTGCAGGGGGGGACATGGCACCCAGGGGAGACATGTGGCACACCTGTACCCAGGAGATCGAGCACCCAAGGGCATGACACGCAGGGGATATATGGCACCTGTGGGGGGATACAGAGCACCCAGTGGACACCCGGGACAGGTGCTGCTGTGCCCCCCCATACAGTGGGTGACCCCGGTGTCCCCCCAGGGCCCCCATCGCAGTGTCGGGTGCTGTGCCATGTGAGGGACCTCAGGAGCAGAGCCGGGACTGTGCAGAGGGGCCCTGTCCGGCCTTGTGCCCACGGGACGGCGGCAACGGGAGCCTGGGGGAGAGCTGGATGCAGGGGCCCTGCCGGCAATGGTCAGCGAAGGGACCGGGGTGGGGTGGGGACGGGGAGATGGGGACCAGGATGGGGACCACTGCGGTCCCCACGCAGCCACCCACCCGTGTCCCCACAGCACCTGCACCCCCGAGGGCATCCAGTGCCAGGACACCCCCTGTGACGGTGAGTGCCCCCCCTGCACACTGGACCCAGTGAGGGGTCGAGGGCCAGGCCGGGTCCCCGCGGCGCCAGTGACCTCCGTGTTGTACAGACCTCTGCCTATGGGGGTCATGGGGGCCCTGGGGACCCTGCCAGGACCCCTGCAGCGGTGGCTACCGCCTGCGCCAGCGCCGGCCCCAGCACCCGGCAGGTGACCGGCAGTGCCACGGTGCCCGTGCCCAGACTCAGAGCTGCAACACCGCTGCCTGCGCAGGTAATGCCCGCATGCAGTGTGTGCCGGTGCCGGTGCCAGTGCTGCACCCTAACACTCGCCAATGTGCCCAGGTGAGGGGTGTGATGAGCGGGGCCGCGTCTTCACCATGTCCTGTGCCAACCGGTGCCCCCGTGCCTGTGCTGACCTCTGGCCCCACATCGAGTGTCTGCAGGGACCCTGTGAACCAGGTATGTGCACGGAGCAGTGGCAGACCCTGGCCCATAAGGTGGTGTCCCACCCCATAGCACAGTCCCCTGCCCTATAGCACACCCCCAGCCCTATAGCACAGTCTCCTGCACCAGAGCACACCCCCTACCCCACAGCACACCCCTGTACTCCATAGCACGGCTCCCCACGTCATAGCAGAGCATCCTGCCCCATAGTATGGCCTCCTGATCAATAACACATCCCATCTTTCTAGCACATCGCCCACTCCATAACATGCTCTCCTGCCCCATAGTAGACCTCACTCCTCATAGAATGGCCTCCTGCCTCACAGCATAGCCCCTGCCCCATAGCACAGCCCCTGCTCCATAGCACAGCCTGCCCCATAGTACACACCTGTGCTCCATAGCACAGCTCCCACCCCATAGCATGCCCCCCCTGACCCTAGTACAGCCTCTCCCATATCAACCCTGCCCCACAGCACCGGCTGCCCCCCAGTGCACCCATGTACATCCTCATGGTGAAGCCCCCCTGGCCCACCAGGTCCTTGGGAGCACCCACAGCACCCATGGGTGCAGCCCTGCCCCTCTGTGCCCGTAGGGTGCCGGTGCCCCCCCGGACAGCTGCTGCAGGACGGGCTGTGTGTGCCGGTGGCCCAGTGCCGCTGCGGGCTGCCCACTGCCAACGGCACCAGGGAGCTGTGGCCAGGGCAGGTGGCTGAGCGTGGCTGCCACAACTGGTGGGTGCCACCGTGGTGGGGCGGGTGCCCTGTGCCATGTGGCACAGCCCATGGTCCAAGACTGATGCTGGTGTCACTCCCGGCACAGCACCTGCAGGAACGGGACCTTCACCTGCCCAGCACTGGCCTGTCCCATCTATGGGCCCTGGTCCCCGTGGAGTCCCTGCTCCCACAGCTGTGGCGGCGGCAACACCTCCCGGCACCGTGAGTGCCAGGAGAGTGCTGGAGGGCAGCCCTGTAGTGCCACTGACACTGAGGAGATGGCTGAGTGCAACCTGCAGCCCTGCCCCAGTGAGTGCCAGTGTGGTGGGACAATGGTGGGGTGATGGTGGGATGGCAAAACATTGGAACAGCAGGATTATAGCAGGCTGATGGGGCGATGGTGGGGGGACAGAGGGACAGCAAGGGATGGTTTGTTGATGGTAGGATGGCAGTGGGATGGTGGCTGGCAAGGGACAGTGGCAGGATGGGAGGATGTTGGTGTGGTAGTCACGATGGTGGGACAATGATGGGATGTTGAGATGGTGGTGGGAAGGTGGGATGGTGGCAGGATGATGGTGGGATGATGATTGGATGATGACAGAACAATGGTGGGACAGTGGGATGATGTTGGGATGGTGGTGGCACAGTGGCCAGCCAAGGACTATGGAACAATTGTGGGATGATGATGATAGTGGTGAGACAGTGGTGGGATGATGTGAGACAATGGTGGTGAGACAGTGGTGGGATGATGGTGGGATGATGTGAGACAATGGTGGTGAGACAGTGGTGGGATGGTGGTAGGATGATGTGAGACAATGGTGGTGAGACAGTGATGGGATGATGGGATGATGGCAGGACAATGGCAGGACAGTATGGCAGCAAGAGAATCGAGAGACAGTGGGATCGCAAAGGATGGTGGGATGATGGCAAGATGGTGGGATGATGGTGGAATGGTAGCGGGACAACGGGGTGATGGCAGGATGATTGACACCACGGGACAGCCGGTTGCTGGGACGGTGGGATGATGGAGGGATGCCAGGGGGATGGTGGCCATCGAGGCCCACCGCTGACCCCGCTCCCCGCAGGCAGCTGCCGGCTGAGCTCCTGGTCCCCGTGGAGCCGCTGCAGCACCACCTGCGGTGGAGGCACCTCCGAGCGCCGCCGGGAGCTGCTGCCGGGGCCGGGGGAGCCGTGCCCCCTCCTGCCGCCGCCGCTGCTGCTGCTGCACCGCGTCTGCAGCGCCCACAACTGCTCCCCGGGTAAGGGGCGGGCGCCGGGCGGGGGCGCGGGGCCTGGGGGCCGGTCCTTGTGCCGCAGCCGCCGCTCGCCCCGCAGAGTGCCCCCGAGGGCAGCGGCTCGGTCCCTGCGCCAACGCCTGCCCCCGGCACTGCGCGCACCTCGGCCCCGGGGCGCGCTGCCTGACACAGAGCTGCCAGCGCGGCTGCGCCTGCCCGCACGGACAGGTACCGGCAGCGGCACCGGCACGGGCACCGCGACCACAGCGGCACCCGGGGCCCTGCTGCACCCTGGGACCCTTCAGTGCCGTGGGAACCACCAGCACCCAGGGACCTCACTGCCACCCAACGGGCACCACTGTACCATGGGGACTCCTCACTGCCCAGGGACCCACGCCCTTCACCCCGAGGACCCCGCTGCACCCCAGGGACCCAGTTGCCACCCAGGGTCTCTTCTCCACCACTGGGGACCCCTGCCACTCTGAGGGCCCCAAATGTCACCCCTGGGATGTCGCTGTAGGGTCCCCACACCACCCTGGGGTCCCCACTGCAGCCCAGGAACCCACCACCACCCTAAGTACCCCAATTTCACCCCAGAGATCCCCCCCAGCCCTGGGTACCCCCATGTCACTCCATGGACCCCAGTGTCACCCCGGGGAGCCCACTGTCACCGTAGGGACCCCATGCCATGCTGAGGAGCCCTGCCACCCCAGGGACCCACCTCCATCCCAGGGTCCTCACTTAACTCCAGGGAACCTCCTCCACCCCAGGCACTACCCCTGCACTAGGGAATCCCCATCACTGTGGGGACCCCATTTCCCCACCACTGCTTCCTGAGTGCGGGTCCTGGGGTTTGGGGTCTGGCCAAGGGGAATCCCTGCATCCTGTCCCTGCTGGTGTTCACAGGTGCTGCAGGACGGGACCTGTGTCCCCCCCGCGCTGTGCCGCTGCCACCTGCCCCCAGCCCTGGCCGCAGCTCACAACCTTTCCCTGGCACTGGAGCTGCCTCCAGGCACCAGCCTGCAGCACGGCTGCACCCGATGGTGAGTGCTGGGAATGGGGGTGACTGCGGGCCAGGGGCGGGCACGGGGGTGCTGACCCATCACCTCTGTCCACAGTGTCTGTGTCCATGGCACCTTCAACTGCTCCCAGGAGGAATGTAACGGTGAGAGACCCAAAACCCCAGCCCCATGCCATGGTCCTTGCATCCCTGCACCATTGTCCCCATACTCATACTATGGTTCTTGCAATGTGGTGCCTGTGACATGGTCCTTGTGTTGTAGTTCCTGTACTGTGATCCCCATGCCTATGCCATGGCCTTCACAATGCACTCCATGTTCTGGTTCCCATGCCGTGGCCCCTGTACCATGTCACCTCACTAGAGTCCCCACACTATGGTCCCTGTGCTGTGGTCCCCATGCCTGTGCCGTGGTCCCCATGCCTGTGCCATGGTCTCCATGCTGTGGCCCCTGTGCCATGGTTCCCGTGCCCATGCCGTGGTTTCCACGCTGTGGTTCCCATCCCTGTGATGCACTCTCCATGCCATTGTCCTTGTGCCATGCTCCCTGCACTATATTCCCTGCGCTGGTTTGCCCGTGCCATAGTTCCTGTGCCGTATTCCCTGTGCCATGCCCCCATGCTACAGCCCCACATCTCCTCACAGCAGACTGCCTGTGGTCCCCATGGTCACCCTGATCCCCCTGCTCGGTGACATGTGGGACGGGTGAGCAGCATTCCCAGCATCACCCACTCTGGCAGGGACAGAGTGCCAGGGGCCAGCCATGCACCACAGCCCCTGCAGCCTCCCCCCCTGCCTTCAGTGCCCCCGGCTCCGCTCCCTGCCCTGGGCACGCGGAGGCCCCATCCTGTGCCACATGGCACCAGTACCATGTCCCTGTGCCGCCCGCAGCCTGTCCTGCCGGTGAGCGCTGGCAGGGCCCTGACACACCGGATGGCTGTGACCGGAGCTGCGGGGACATTGCGGAGCCCAGGCACAATTGCAGCATCCCCCCCACCCCCCGCTGTGCCTGCCAGCCCGGGCACTACCGCAACAGCACCGGACACTGCGTCCCGGCCGCCCACTGTGAGTGCCGGCACCGCGGGCAACTGCACCAGGTCAGTGGTGACGGGGGCTGCGGGTGGGGGTCCTTGCGTGTCTGGGTGTCCCCTGTGTCCCCCCATAGCCGGGCTGAGCCCTCTGTTGTCCTGCCCAGGCCGGCAGCACATGGCAGGATGGGTGTGAGACGTGCCGCTGCCAGGATGGGAGAGTGACCTGTGCTGCTGGCTGTGCCCCACTGGCCTGCCCTGAGGTGGGGGAGGGGGGGTCAGATATGGGAGGGACACATTGAGGGGGAGGTACACGAGAAAAGGGGACATGTGTGGGGATGGGACATGTGTGGAAAAGAGCATGTGTGGAGCAGGTGCATGTGGGGGGGACATGCATAGAGCAGGGGCATGCACTGGCAGGAGGCATGTGTGGTCAGGGGTCCCATGTGGGGCAGAAGAACACTTGGGCAGGGGTCATACATATGGAAGGGGCACATGGGGATGGGGTGTACATGGGGAGGGGATGTGTGTAGGGAAAAGGGCACTTGTGGGGCATAGTATTCATGGGGAGGATGCAGTCTAAGGAGGGTACATGTGTTGGGAGAAGGCCCTGGTGGGGAGGAGATAAGAGTGGGAAGTCTTACAAGAAGGGGACACACATGGGGAGGGGGTCCCTTGCTTGGGGGTCCCACACTGGGAGGAGCTCCCATGGGTGCAGGTCACACATGGTTTGGGGGTCCCCCATGGTGGGATCTGACCCTGCCATCCCATCAGGGCACGGTGAAGGTTCGGGAGCCAGGGGGCTGCTGCCCCGTGTGCCGGGAGGAGTGGCCAGGTAAGGTCCCCACATCCCACGGTGGGTCCATCACCCGCCGGCCCCCCACGGCACCGCGGCATCGGGGTGTGCCCCACGCTGTGCCATGTCCCGCAGAGGAGCCGCCCGCCACATGCCGGCGCCTCACGGAGCTGCGCACCATCGCCAAGGGCCCCTGTGCCCTGCACCACGTCGAGGTCTCCTTCTGCGCCGGGCACTGCCCGTCCCGTACCACCGTCACCGCCGAGGTCAGCGGGGCCGGGGTTGGGGGGGGCTGTGGGGGTGTCGGGGTCCGCGGTTGGACCCGGTGCGAGCCGCAGCGCGTCCCGGCAGGAGCCGTACCTGCAGAGCGTGTGCGAGTGCTGCAGCTACCGCCTGGACCCCGCCGGCCCCGTGCGCGTCCTGCGGCTGCCGTGCCCCGGCGGGCAGAGCGAGCCCGTGGTGCTGCCCGTCATCCGCAGCTGCCAGTGCAGCCCCTGCCAGGGTGAGCACCCCTGAACCCCCCGGCCCTGCGCCCCCACCCGGCTGTGGGTGCAGCACCCAAAGCCCCCCGACCCCTCTCCCACAGGTGGGGATTTCTCCCGCCGCTGAGACCCCTTCAGGGTGCTCCAGACCCTGACCCCCCTCTGCAATAAACCTGCGGGAACAGCCCCCACATCCAGCAGCAGGGACTGGGAAGGGACTGGGGGGGCACTGAGGGTACTTTGGGGGACTGGGATGTGTCCAGGGGCACACGGGGGGAAACCCGGGGGGGCTTGAGGGGACTGAGAAGGGATTGGGGAGGATCGGGGTGGGAATGGGAGGGACTGGAGAAACAGGGAGGGATGGGAAAGGTTCAGGGGGCAGTAGGGAGGGATGGGGAGGGACATGGGAGGGTTCAGGGGGTAATAGGGAGGCACGGCAAGGGACTGGGGTGACTGGGAAGGGCTTGGGGAGGACCAGAGAGGGTTCAGGGAGACCATGAGGATCCAGGCAGGGCTGGGAAGGGACTGAGGGGAGCAGGGGGAGACCAGGAGGGGTTGTGGGGGACAGAGGGGAGGACTATGGAGGGCTCAGGGTGGGCCAGGAGGGACTGGGAGGGGACATGTGAGGGCTTAGGGAGGGGACCAGGAAGGGCTACAGGGGGCCGGGGGGGGTGGGAGGGGGGGTATAAGGGTCTTGGGGGGAACTGGGAGGGAGGGGTAAAGGTTTGGGGTGACTGGGAGGGCCCATCCCCAGTGCCTGTTTGCGGGAGGTGTCATTTCCCCATTGTCCTGCTGCCAGCCACAGCCTCACCAGGCCTGTTCCAAGGGGCTGAGGGTTCTCCAGGGGCACCAATGGGGCACGAGGCTGAGGTTCAATTAAAGCTGCCGATTGCTTAATTGTGGTTTGTTCATTAAAGCAGTGCTTTAATGCTGGATGGAAACGGGGGCTGCTCACCCTGGGAACCAGCATTGCTTTTGCCAAGCATGGCACGGCCACATGCTGCCACAGCAGGAGCAAGGGGCTTGGGGGGCTGCATCAGGCAGGGGCCATGGAGGTAGGGTGGAATGGGATGGGGATGAGATGGGATGGGATGGGATTGGGATGAGATGGGATGTGATGGGGATGGGGTGGGACGTGGCAGGTTCTGGTGAGCTCTGGCACCCCAACATGGGCAGCACCTCTCGCCAAGACAATCCCACATCCCTCCAGCTCCCTCAGAAGCCTGCAGGCAGATCCCAACCTCTTGCCATGCCCCACCAGAGCCAGGGATCTAGGGACAAGCGAGGGGACACCAGCCCCCTGAGCCAGGCGCATTTGCTGCCGCAGCGCTCACTGCATCATCACCACCCAGCAGCTTTTTACTCACTATCAGGGTGGGAAAGTAAAGCAGCTGCTTCCCCCCGGCCCCACGCACCGTCCAACTGCACTGCAACTGCTTACTGCATCCCCCCACCCCAACAGATGGTTGGGTCCCCATGACCCCCCCACCAACTGCGGCTGTCCAGGGTTCCCAGGAGGACCCGGTGTGGATGCTCCAGGGCAGTTGGTGATGGAAGAGCCGCCATTTGCTCTGCGTTCACGCATGGTGCTGTGGTGAAGCTGACATGGGCTGCTCAGCAGCAGTTCTGGAGGGTGCCAGGTGCTGTGGGTGCTCTGGTGAGCCAGCATCCGGCATCTGGTCCCCACATCCCAGAATCGCTTCTCTCAGCCACCACATGGAAGGGCTTCAGAGATGGACCCCACGTCCCATCAGCCGGCACCGGTGCACCCACTGGTTCTGCCCCTGGCTGCAGTCCTTGCCATGCTGTGGGACCCTCTTGACGGTGTGGCCGCGGTGGTGGATGGTGCTGGTGTTCCTGCTGTGGAAGCCCTTGCGGCAGGGAAGGGCCGCTTCCCAGTGCGGATGCGCTGGCGGGTGACCAGGCGGCGCTTCTGGCTGATGCGGTGGCCGCAGTGCATGTGCTGGTGCTGCCTCAGATCCTGGCTCTTGCCGAAGCTCTTCCCGCACTCAGAGCAGGCGCTGGGGGTCTGGGGCCCAGCGCCAGAGTTCACCTGGGTGATGTGGCTCTTCTGATGCTGCTCAAGGTCACCGGAGCAGGGGAAGCTCTGGGCACATCGGATGCAGGCGAAGGGCCGTTCACCCGAGTGGCTTCGTGCATGGACATCCAGCGCCGCCCGGCTCCTGAAGCTCTGGTTGCACTCGGGGCACGTGGGGAGCGGCTTCACCCTGGACAGACCCCGCTGACGCCTCCCGCCGTGCTCGGGCACTGCTGGGAGCTGGGTGGTGGGCACTGGCAGCACCCCAGGGACCCCCAGCTGCATGTGGGTGACTCCAGCAGCTGGGGAGGAGACGTGGGGTCACCACTGGGATGGGTAATCCCAGCCCATCCTGGTGACCAGAGCCGCTGGGTCTGAGGGCAGCGGGTGCTGCCCCTGGTACCTGGTGCAGGAGCTCGGCGCCGGCGCCATGGCAGGGCCAGGGATGCTGCACATGGTGTTACCTCTCGCTCCAGCTTAGCAATGATCTCCGGCTTGACAGTGAGATAGCCTGTACCGGCAGAGAGAGCATGCGCTTCCATGATGCCCCTGGCTCCTCTCAGCTCTGTTTCCTCACCCTCTCCTGGCTGCAGCTGTGGCTGCCCTCCCGCAGCCATTTCATTCCATTCCATCCCCATCCTGTCCCATCCCCATCACACTCTTATCCCTATCCCATCCCTGTTCCCATCCCTATTCTGTTCCATTCCATCCCATCCCATCCCCATCCTCATTCTGTCCCATCCCTATCCCCATCCCATCCCCACCCCATCCTATCCCCAACTTCATTCTGTCCCATCTGTGTCCCATTCCATCCCATCCTCATTTTCATGGCATCCCATTCCATCCCCATTCTGTTCCCTTTCCATCCCCATCCTATCCCACCCCCATCTGCATCCAATTCCCATCCTATCTTCATCCCATTCCCATTCCTATCCCATCCCACCAGCACCACTCTCTGCAGGAGGCATCACCAGGACAAAGCCTCCCTATGCCCACCACCAGCACTCAATCCACAACAGCCATGGCTGGATTTCCTTCCAAAGGCCTCCTTCAGACAGAAGGGTGCACACCCAACGGGATGAATTCCGGCTCAGCCCGGCCCAGCAGCACCAGGAGACTCCTCACCCAGCGAGGCAACTGCCTGGTAGTTCTCCAGCATCACCTCTCGGTAGAGCTGCCGCTGCCACCCAGCCAGCACAGCCCATTCCTCAGGGGAGAAGTGCATGGCCACGTCCTCGAATGTCACCAGCATCTGCAGTGGGAACCACACTGGGTCAATGTGGCTGGGCCAGACACCTCTGCTGAGATCCTGCCGGGCAGCACTGATGGCTCCTGCATCCTGAGCATCACCAGCAGAGCTTGGAGCAGCCCCTGCCAGAGAGGAGCAGGGCACAGCACTGCAACATGAGGCTTGAGGCCAGCAGCCAGCAAACTCTTGCCCATGCCACAGCTTCCTGGGCCACTGGCATTTGCTGACAACCACATCAATGGCACCAACCATGGGGATCCCAGCCCTAGTGCTGGTTCATCACCAGCACCCGACCCCCACCTTGCCAGAGCAGCCTGGCCCCGGCATGTCATGAGCAGATAGATTCACAGGTGATGTTTATCCAGGCAGATGGTGGTGGGATGCTCCAGATCCTACCAGTGATGCCAGTCCCATGTGTAGCTGCTCCAAGATGTTGATCCCTGCCAAGCACAGTGATGCGGGGAATAACAGGGGAGCCAAAGGGCCCTGCGCCGGAGCCGTGGAATACCAGCAAAGGGAGGGACCCAGTGAGCATCACCCGTGGTGCGTCTGGGTGGGAAATGGCAATGAAAACAAGGGAAATGGGATATGAGGAACCTCCAAGCACCCAAACCAGGCTCCGGTGCCTGAGGAGAGCCGCAGGAGGATGACGGGGGGTCCGGGGGGTCCTGATCCGGGCAGATACGACTCAGAGTGGGGAGTCCCGGGTGGGGGGTGGGAGGTTCGGGGGGTTCCGGGGCTGGGGCGGGGGAGATCCTCTCCCGGAGGCGCCCGGCGGGGGGTGTCTGGGGGGTGTCAGCGCCCATCCCCGTGGCGCCAGGCCGCCCCCCGCCCCTCCCGTACCTACCGCGGAGCTGCGCCGGCCGGGGACAAAGGCGGCACCGGGATCCGCGGGTGCGTCAGCCCCGAGCAGCGGCAGAGCAGCTCGGGAGGTGTAGTCCGGGGGGGGCGGGGGGGGATGCGCGTGCTCTCTTCCTGCCTCCATCCATAGCGATGGGGGTGGCCCCATCCCTGGTGACCTTCCCACCAGAGGGGACTGGTGCCTCCCAAAATCCAGCTGTGGGATGTGGGTGCCCCCATGTTGCCGGCCAGGGATGCAGGTGCCCACCCCAGTGACCCCCTCCCAGGGAAGCAGGTTCTCCCCCTCATCCAGCTGCAGATGAGTGGGTTGTGGACAGGCTGTCTGACAACGGACATTTTGTGAGCAATCCAGAGGCCTTGGTGTAAGGCAGCCTGCCTGACAGCAGAAACGGGATCGAGATAAACTGAAGGCAGTGGATTAGGGAGTAAAAGAAACAGCAGCTGTAAGAACTCAGAGGTAGGCGGAGGAGAGGGGGAGCTGGGAAGTTCTGGGGGTTGAGTTCCCAGGACAGTGTTATCCAATCCTAGCACTGTTAAGGGTTAAGGTGCCCAATCAACAATTGCCAAATCCATGTAGCTGTGCTAAGAATCTCTATATAAGGTTGACACTTTGTCTAATAAGATGGCATTTGCTTGATCACATTGATCGTCTCAGCCTTGTTCGTGACTCCCATGCCAACAGTGGGTCTCACCCCTCACACACACACTCATGGATGCAGGGACACCTTCCACTAGACCAGGATGATCCAAGTCCAACCTGGCCTTGAACACTGCCAGGGATGAGGCAGCCACAGCTTCTCTGGGCAACCTGTGCCAGGGCCTCACCACCCTCACAGGGAAGAACTTCTGCCTCACATCCCATCTCAATCTCCCCTCTGTCAGTTTAAAGCTATTCCCCCTTGTCCTGTCCCTACCTGCCCTTGTAAAAAGCCCCTCTCCAGCTTTCTTGTTGGTCCCTTTAGGCACTGGAAGCTGCTCTAAGGTGTCCCCGGAGCCTTCTCTTCTCCAGGCTGAACAAGCCCAGCTCCCTCAGCCTGTCTCCACAGCAGAGGTGCTGCAGTCTTCAGAACACCTCTGTGGCCTCTGGACTTGCCAACAGCTCCGTGTCCTTCTTACACTGTGGCCCCAGAGTCAGATGCAGGGCTGCAGGTGGGGTCTCACCAGAGCAGAGGGGGAAGAATCCCCTCCCTCAACCTGCTGGTCACGCTGCTGGTGGTGCAGCCCAGAAACAGCTGGTTTCTGGGCTGCAAGTGCACACCGCTGGGGCATGGGGAGCTTCTTGTCACCCATAATGCAAAATGTTGGTTTGCACTTTTATTAGTTTCTATATCGGGGGGGAATAGAAAAGGAGATATAAATATGTGTGTCCAGCAGCCACCCCCCAGCCCCTTACTTGCCCTCACACCGCCAGGAAGGGGTTAACCCCCCACCATCCTGTGGGCAGCTACAGCACCAAATGCTGCCCCATTTTACAATGGCAGGGACAGGAAACCTGGCACGGGGACCCCTGGCCCCACTTCTCCCACCACAATCCGCTTTCAGAATGTTTCTGAGCAGCAGCTCTTATGTGGAGGACGCCAGTTTGTGCCGTAACACAAACCCTGACATGACGTGGGGATCCGGTGAGGCTGGAGCACCAGCTCCAGCTCCCAACCAGAACAGGGCGCTACCAAAAGCCGGCAGCATCCCCAGCCAGTGCCTCCTCCCTGGCATCTGGCACTTGGGAAAACCACTGACCCCACCACACCACTGGCCCCGCAGCAGGCCCAAGGCTCTGGTGATGGTCTCATTCCTCCCCTCATTGCTCCACTGGTGGGGATACACCCTGGGCACGATGCTGGGCTGTCCCCATAGCCACCAACCCCTACTTGTACTTGGAGAGTGGCACAGGGCGCTGGGTGCAGGGCACGAGGAGCGGGTGCATGGGGAGGAAGGGGCTGAAGGGCTCTCCCTCGCGGCACCGGGAGAGGATCCTCTCCTCGGTGTGCCCGTGCTGGTGCGCCGTCAGCTCCTTCTTGTGGGTGAAGATGCAGCCGCACTCGGTGCAGGGGTAGACCCGCTCCACGGCGTGGGTGAGGTGGTGCGTCCGCAGGTTGCCCTTGTACTTGAAGCTCTTCCCACACTCGAGGCAGGTGAAGGGGCGCTCGCCCGTGTGGATGCGCTTGTGCTTCATCAGCGTCGTCTTCAGGTTGAAGGTCTTGCCGCAGTCGGCGCAGGCGAAGGGGCGCTCGCCCGTGTGGATGCGCTGGTGGGTGATGAGGGTGCCCTTGCGGTTGAAGCTCTTGCCGCACTCGGTGCAGGTGAAGGGCTTCTCGCCGGTGTGGATGCGCTGGTGCTTGATGAGCTCGCCGTTGTGGCTGAAGCACTTGCCACAGTCGGTGCAAGCGAAGGGCCGCTCGCCCGTATGGATGCGCTGGTGCCGCGTCAGGTCACCGTTGCGGCTGAAGCTCTTCCCGCACTCGGAGCAGCCAAAGGGTCGGTCACCGACGTGGATCTTCTGGTGGAGGATGAAGGTCTTCTTGGCGCAGAAGCCCTTGCCGCACTCAGCACAGATGAAGGGGCGCTCGCCACGGTGGATCTTCTGGTGAGTGAGGAAGTTGGCCTTGCGGTTGAAGCTCTTGCCACACTCAGTGCAGGAGAAGGGCTTCTCACCCGTGTGTATGCGCTGGTGCAGGATGAAGGTCTGCTTGGAGCAGAAGCTCTTGCCGCAGATGGTGCAGGAGAACGGCTTCTCACCGGTGTGGATGCGCTGGTGTCGCATTAGGTCACCCTTCTGGCTGAAGCTCTTGCCACACACAGTGCAGGCAAAGGGCTTCTCCCCGGTGTGCACCCGCAGGTGGGTGACGAGGTTCCCCCGGTGCTGGAAGCTCTTCCCACACTCGCTGCAGGCAAAGGGACGCTCGGACGCGTGGCTGCAGGGTCGCCGCACCAGGTCAGAGCTGGGGGCTGTGGTGCTGCCCATCCCGCAGGTGGAGGGGGGGACCTGCCCAGTGCCATTCACTGGCACCACTGGAGCCGTGTCCATCACCAGGCAGAGCCCCCGCGGCTGGGGGGTGACCTGTGGTCCCTCAGGCACTGCCGGGCTGTGCCGGAGCTCAGGCACGGTGCCCTGTGCCTGCTGCACTGTCCACTGGCTAACATGGGGCCAGGGCCCCAGGGAACCCTCCCCAGCAGCCCCCAGGCTCTGCTCCAGCTTTGGTGACCCTGGTTTCGCCTCCTCCAGCTCCTCCTTGGGATGCCGCTTGCCACCGGTGCCTGCCAAGAGATGGGACCGTGCGGTTACCTCCTGTGAGGACCCAGAGCCATGTTCTTGGGCACCACCAGAGCTGCGCCCATCGACACAGGCACGGTGCAGCCATGGCACTGAGGCCACCGTGACGCTGCGACCCTCTGCCCGTGTCATCTCAGCACTGTGGGCAGGGGTGGCATCACTGCTGCTGACCCCAAGGAGGTCCTCGCACCTCTGGTGCAACACATGCACTGCCTGCCTGGGCCTGCGGAAGAGCAGCACCATGCTCCGGCAGCACCTGCACACCAAGCAGCTCACCAGCATGGCTGGTGGTAGCACCAGGGGCTCTCCCTGCAGCTTTCTGCTGGGTCTGGGACATGGCTGGAAGAGGGACATGGAGGCTGTGGGTGTAGTGGGAGCTGTGGTGGAGGCAGCCATAGACCTCGGACCCTGATCACCAAAAGCCCATGGTAACACTGCCCCAAGGGCACTGGGCAGCCCATGAGGCTGCGGTGGAACCCAGAAGGTGCTGGTGGAACACACAGGGCTGCCTCCATCTGCCCATCGCCTCCCCATGTCCACAGCCACTCATGGCAAGGGGGAGCCCCAACACCACAAACCATGTGCAACTCAGGCTTGTGGCAAGAAGGCATCAAAGCCAAAGTGTTGAATGAAGCTGCAAATGTAAAGGGGAAACCCTATCTGCAGCTGCAGCCAGTGCCAGTCACCAGCAGCACCCACCACCTTTGTCTTTGCTGAGCCAATGCCTGGCTCAGCACTGCACCAAGTGTGGCTCAGCCCCTCTGGTAGCAAACGCAAAGGATCCACACGGGTCTGCAACCCCTCAGAAGAGTGTTTCCTTCTCCTCCCATCACCCAGAGTGTGGGATGGGAATGAGGTCTCCATGCAGCACTTCACTGCCGCTGAGAGCACCACCCCTGTCTCTGGTCCCATCCAGAAGCCTCTGGTGCTCCCGGGGGAGCTGCAAGGATCTTCCAGCCAAAGCCACCACTGGATGATGCTTTAAGATCCGTATCAGCAGGACCTGGCCATTTCCATCAAGGGTGACCTGCCCTGCTGAGGAACCCTTCCCTGCTCCATGCACTGTGAGCCAGGCACTCACCCCAACACCCCCCATCCCGCCAGACCCATGGAGCTGCCCCAGTGCTCACCTGTGCCACCGCAGTGGCTGGGAGCTCCTGCAGGATACCCGATGTGCAGCTCCTCCAGCTCCACCTTCATGATGACCTCGGGCTTGGCATCACCTGAGAGCAGGGAACAGGGCTGGGTGGGTGCCAACGGGGCCAGAGGTGACGCGGATGGGCTTCACATCCCATCCAGCAGCAACGGCAGGGCCGGGCCTGCATGGGCACCCACTGGGGCTCATGTTCCCATGGTGGCACAGGACAGTGTCACCATGCCCCGGGGTGCCATGGGACAGAATGTCACTGTCCCCTGGGTGGTGTGGAACAGTGTCGTCATCATCCCCAGGGTGGCACAGGACAGCGTCACCGTGTCCTAAGTGGCACTTGGAGGGGATCAAAAGGGGTGGCTCCCCCTGGTACCTGTCCGGCTGCTGCCCACTGCCCAGCTCACCCACCCCATTCCCCCTGGCTGTGTCCCCCTGTATTCCCCACCCCTCTCACAGGCCATGTCAGGAGGGGTCACGTCCTGCCCCAGGGAGCCAGAGCTGTAAATTCCATATGCCACATCTTCATCCTCACTTTTCCCAATGACTTCAGCCTTGATGCCTGTGGAGAGGGAGGGAGGGAGGGAAGGTGCTGCCCGCAGCAGCTGGCATGGGACAGGGGACTCAATCCAGGACAGGGGACTCAATCCTGGGAGCCATGGCTCCTGCCAAGCTCCTGGCCCTCACCCAGCCACCTGCTCTGCTCACCAGTGCCAGGGACACCAGGGCCAGTGGCCTCAAGGCCCTGGGGACATCCGATGTAGGATTCATCCTCTGGTTCCATTTTCACCACGATCTCACTCTTCACACCATCCCAGCCCTTTCCTGAGAAAGACAAACTGCATCACACCAGCACTGCAAGCAGTGCCCCCATGGGCTCCATGCTCCCTCCAGGCATGGAGGGAAGCAGAGGGAATGGACCCCCATCCATCCCCCCCCCCCGGCTGCCCTGCAAGGGCCTTCATCTGACCACAACTACAGCAGAAACCAGTAATGGGTATGGCTGCACCAGCACCAGNCACTGCAAGCAGTGCCCCCATGGGCCCCATGCCCCCCCCAGGCATGGGGGGAAGCAGAGGGAATGGACCCCCCTCCCTCCCCCCCCCCCCGGCTGCCCTGCAAGGGCCTTCATCTGACCACAACTACAGCAGAAACCAGTAATGGGTATGGCTGCACCAGCACCAGCACAGTGCTGGGCTCTGTGCAAGTGGCACCCCAGCCCTTGGGGTCCCATGGCGTGGGGAGCTGTGATGTCCCTCGGGTGCTGGAGCAGTCAGGACCTGCAGGACATCACCTCACCTGTGCCGCAGGGATTGGGCATCGCCTGGAGCCTCACGTCCAATGGGTTCCCCCCAAATGGCTGCTCCTCTTGCTCCATTGCTGGGGTCCCACCAGAACCTGCTGGATCGATGGGAGAGTCTCTGCCAGTGCCCCCCATCCCTGGGCATCCAGGGGATGCCAACCCCATGGTCCCTGCTCCAACATGGGTGCCAGGTCAGGTCACCATCACCTGAAGAGCCACCCTGGCTGCTCCTCACAGCCCTGCAGCCACGAAGGTGGGGGTACAGGATCAGAGCAAAGTGAACCCCAGTACAGGGACCCCCTGACAGCAGTGTGGGGCTTGGCACCAACATGGGTTGGGTACACAGGGTCCCTGCACCTCAGCCCTCTCCAGCTTGGGGTTCAACAGAGCAACCCATTGGCTCTGAGAGGTGGAGGCTGGCTGCCATGCTCCTCCTCATCATCCTCCTGCCTGGCTACCTACTCTAAGGACACCCTGCTCCAGGCCATGGGTTAGAGTTGGATGGACCCCTGCAAGCACCGGGACAGCAGGACCAGGATGCTCAGGGGTTGATGGGGTTTGGCCCTTTCCAAACAGGAGCACTTTGCTCTGGGGTTCCTCATCTCTGGCTGCCCGGTAGCAGGACCAGCACTGGGCAGGGATTTCAGATGAGTGTGGCTGGAGTCAGCAGGAGCCACAGAGCAGGTACCTTACCCACATCCTGGGACCACAGATCTGTCACTCTGCACCCATCACACCACTGACGGGATGCAGGGCTGGAGGGCAGCCCCACAGCCATGGGGAGGATGCTCCTTTTATGGGGTGCTGGCACCCCCACCTCCCTGCACCCTCCGTGCCACCCTAGCCCCCGGCCCCCGCTCCCGGCATTGCACTCACCGGGAATAGGACAGGATTTGGGGCATGTTCCCCCCTTCACGGGACTACCCAGCTCCCGGTATGTCCCTGCTCTGCTTCCCCCACGGCCCGCTCCGTCCCGGTTCCCCCCCACCTGTCCCGGTGTCCACAACCTTTGTCCCAGCGCTCCCCCGTGCCCCCCGCCTGTCCCGGTGACATGCCGCTTGCCTCAGTACCGCCTTCCCGGTGCCACCCTCCCGTCCCAGTGCCCCCCACTCCCGGTGTCGCCCTGCTTGTCCCGGTGCGCCCCCCGCTTGTCCCGGTGTGCACCTTCCCGGTGTCTCCCCGATGCTTCCCCCGTCCCGGTCACCCCGACGGCGCCCCCCCCCCTCCTGCCCCGGTGTCCTCCACGCGCCCCGCGGCTCCAGTCCCGGTCCCCGCCCCCCCCCCCGCTCTCACCGGCGATGGCCGCGGAGCGCACCGGGGCGGTGGCGGCGCGCGGGGCGGCAGACAAAGGGCCGCGGCCCCGCGGGCTGCCGGGAGCCGTAGTCCGGGACCGGGGCCCGCCCCCCCCCCCCTCCGGCCGGTGTCACGGGAGGGTGCTCCGCGGTCCCGGTTGGGGAGGAGGGGTGTCAGTGCCGCCGGAGCTGTCACCGGCACCGCGGCACTGGGCTTGGCGACAGAACGGGAATATTGAGTAGGTCGGGTCATGGAGGAGGCACGGGGGATGGACTGCAGCGGGATGAGGGACACGGGGATGTGGGGACATAGGGACATAGGGAAGCGGTAGAGCAGATACCCCAGATGGATTT
Source organism: Agapornis roseicollis (assembly GCA_002631895.1). Taxonomy (NCBI): domain Eukaryota; kingdom Metazoa; phylum Chordata; class Aves; order Psittaciformes; family Psittacidae; genus Agapornis; species Agapornis roseicollis. The sequence continues at coordinate 13,511 of NDXB01007862.1, read as the reverse complement.
GGATTCCCTGCAGGATGGCAATGCTTGATTCGGCCATCCCAGCCCTTGACCCTGGGACACATCGCTGGCACCAGGAATGGCAGCACCAATCCCACACGGATGTGTTTATTTTCCCCCCTGCTCCACCTGCACAGCCTCAGCCATCTGCCCAGATGTGTTTAGCAGTGGGGAAGCGGATGAGAGTGAGGCGGGGTGATGCTATCCAAAGTAGGACAGGGAAAGGAAAGGGGAAGAAAAAGAAAAGGGAAAAGGGAAAGGAGAAAAAAGAAAGGGAAAGAAAAAGAAAAAAAGGGAAAGGTGAAAGGGGAAAAGAGAAAGGGAAGGGAAAATTCCAGCCCGAGGGGACCTCCACCGACCATCCAATCCAACTGCACCTCATCCATCAGCCCTTGAGAATGGATGCATTTTGGTTCCCTGAGCAATGCCTGGGCAAGCCCTGGCACCAGTGGAGGAAGATGAGGAAAAGGAGAGCAACCTCACCCCTGCACCTTCACTGCCTGCACCCCCAGCCCAAGGCCACTCGGGAGTTGCTGTTCCCCCTCTGCTGTCTCTCCGCTTTCATTCCTGCCAAAGGGATTCATTAACCTATGAGGAATTGTGGACACCACGGTGCTCCAGGACTTAGAACACACCTACGCTTGCCTGAGACTAGGGAGCCGGTGGCAGCAGTGCCCAAGGGAAGAGCTGCTGGCCCAGCAGCCTGTGCCCGATGCCTCTGGCACCCCAGTGTCCCAGACCCAGCCATGCTCCTCATGCTGGGGCTCACAAGCCCTGGGGTGCCCACCCAGACAAGCAGCTGGACGATGGCGCAGCACAGTGGGTCAGTTTGGGAAACCTGCTTTCTGAAAAGGCAGCTTTTACTTGAGGGATATTCTTCATGGCCACAGTGCAGGGGCAAATTGACCCAGGGACCTTAGGGATAGCCCACTGCTGCTGCTGACTTGCCGTGGGCTTTCACCAGGGGCAGGTAGGAACAGTATAAGGTGGAATGGTTTTAAATTGACAGAGGGGAGATTGAGGTGGGATCCGAGGCAGAAGTTCTTCCCTGTGAGGGTGGTGAGGCCCCGGCACAGGTTGCCCAGAGAAGCTGTGGCTGCCCCATCCGTGGCAGTGTTCAAGGCCAGGTTGGATGGGGCTTGGAGCAACCTGGTCTGGTGGAAGGTGTCCCTGCCTGTGGCAGGGGATTGGAACTGGGTCCATTCCAACCCAGCCCATTCTATGGTTCTGTGATGAGTCTATGGAGCAGGGGCAGCACAGGGTAGCCACATTCCAGGCAGTGATGGCCACCAGCTGAGCCAGGGAGGAGTGAGGTGAGCTGCACAGAGCCAGAGCCTCCAGCCACAACCGCTGCGATCTCCTTGCAGCCCAGGGGCAAAGCACCGGGCATCACCCTCCTCCCTCAGACTGGGTCTGCACCCCAAAAGCCGGGACACAACCAGCAGAAGGGCTGGGTGCTAACAGGGGGCCCATGACACCCTATGCTAGGTGCTCACCACCTCCCTGCCTGGCAGGTGATCCCAGTGCTTGGATTGCAGCCGCCCTCTGAACACAGGCGATATCCTCACCCTTGAGAGCCTTGGAACCATGGCAGATTCTGGCACAGGGTCTGGTGTTATTTGGCCCTCTAAGTCTCCAGCCCCACTCCAAGGGGGAGACCAAGAGGAAAAGCGAAGGGCTCTGGACATGAGCTGCCGTCATGATGAAGGATGAGGCCCTTTTGTGCTGCTACAAGAGACCAGAACCCACACTTGCATCACTCACTTCTACTTTAAATGTAGACAAGCAGACACCCCCAACAGAGGGGCAGGACACTGTTGGGACTGGGAGAACTGGGAAGTGCCTTGGAGGGATATTCCAAGGCCTGAAGAGAAAATAAGGTGCCCTGGAGGGGTTTCCCAATGTTCAAAAGGGTGTGGAGCACAGGGATCAGGAACCCTGGATGGGCACTGGGAGGAAGGCACTTTGTATCAACGAAGTCAGGCCCTGAGGGCCGGAAGGGGCTCCTCTGGCCCCTCCACATCAAGATAGAACTCCTGAGCTCCACAGCAGCCACAGCTACTGCTGGTAGCCATCCGGCTCGCCCTCTGCTCCAAGGCTCCTGGCACCACGCTCCACATGCTCATGTTGGTGCCGCAGGAGCTTGCTCTTGGTACTGAAGGCCAGGTGGCACTGGGGGCAGGTGAGGATCTGGCAGCGGCGGTGCAGCTTTTTGTGCATGATGAGGTTGGCCTTGTTGAGGAAGGACCTGTTGCAATACGGGCAGGAGAAGGGCCGCTCGCTCGTGTGCACGCGCTGGTGCGCCAGCAGGTACCCGCTGCGGCTGAAGGAGCGGCCGCAGACAGGGCACTTGTGGGAGCGCTCCTGCGCGTGGCTGCGCTGGTGGATGACGAGGCTCTCCTTCCAGCTGAACCTGCGCTCGCAGAGCTGGCACCGGAACGGCTGCTCCTCGCTGTGTGCCGCCCGGTGCCGGCGCAGGCTGGCCTCGTCCTCGAAGGCCTTCTCGCAGTCGGGGCACTTGTGGCAGGCGCTGCCGGTGGCGGCGTGCTCCTTGAGGTGTGCCTGCAGGTCGCGCCTGTGGCGGAAGCTGTCCCCGCACAGCTGGCAGCAGCAGCTGCTCTCGCTGCCGTGGCTCGCCCGGTGCCGCAGCAGGTCGCCTTTCAAGCAGAAGGCGCTGCCGCACTCTGTGCAGACATGCTGGTGCTGGCCCCGGTGCTTCTTGTGCTCCAGCAGGTTGCGGTGGTGGCGGAACGCTTTGCCACAGGCCCTGCACTGGTAGGGGGGTGCCAGGTGCAGGTGCTCATCCTGGTGTGTGCACAGCCGGGCCTCATCCTCGAAACTCTGCCCACAGATACCACAGATGAGAAGTGCCCCAGAAACCAGCACCTGCTCACTCCCCGATAGCCCCCGTGGGGAGGCTTTGGCCCAGATCTCTGTGTCACACAAGCTGGAGCAGAGAGGTTGGTACCACACCTTGGCTGAGCTGGCTTGCTCCGTGCATGAGACCCAGCATTCCTGGTCGTCTTCCTCAGACAGTTCCTCTCCAGCAGCAGTGTCCCCGGCAGCTGTTGGGAACAAGGAGTCACTCAGGGGGACACCCCAGCACAGTGCCCACGGTGCTGTCCCCCTACCTGCTGCAGCCTCCCCTCATCCCTGCAATGCCCACGGGGCCAGGGTGCCAGGGCGGGATGCCCTGACCGGAAGGACACCAGGCCGGGGCTGGTATCAGTGGCCACCTCCCCCCAGCTTGCTACATCAGCACTGATTTCCCAGCCCGGTGCCCCTGGCCATGCCAATGTCCCAGTGCTCACTCACAGGTTCCAGGGGTGTCAGGAGCTCCCCCATCCTCTCTGTCGCAGCGGTCCCCCACATACGACTCCTCCTCAGCTTCCATTTTGCAGACAAGCTTGGACTCGGTAACTGTGCAGAAGAGAGGACCTTCAGTGTCCCTTGAACCACCCCAGGAGTGTCACTGTCACAGAGGCTGTGCCAGGGGCCTGCCAGCTGTGGAAGCAGCAGGTCTAGGGAGGGCTGCCAGTGGCAATGCCAGCTGTGGCTGTGACAACAAACTGGGATGCACTCAGGCAGGGAACAGCAGGGCCAGGGAACCTGGAGCCATTACTCCTCACCCACTGGGGACAGGCTCAGCAGGTCAGGCTGTGACCTGGCTGCGGACCCGAGCCAAGCCTCCTGAACCCCAGTTCAGTCCCGGGGCCCCCATGAGCTCCGTGCAGGGCTCATCCTCACCCAGGCTGGCAACCAGGTCCCGGTTCTCCAGCATCACCTCCCAGTAGAGCTGCCGCTGCCACTGCATCAGCTGCCTCCACTCCTCGGGGGAGAAGTGCACGGCCACGTCCTCGAAGGCCACTGCACCCTGAGAACAAGACGGGGGGGGGGGGG
>NDXB01007860.1:0-24800 GCA_002631895.1 Agapornis roseicollis | reverse complement strand
CCCTGAGGGACACCACTTGTCACTGGCCTCCAGCCAGACACTGAGCCATTGACCACAACTCTGCATGTGGCCATTCAACCAGTTCTTTATCCACCAAGTAGTCTATCTATCAAATTGTTGTCTCTCCAATTTAGAGACAAGGATGTTGTGTGGGACAGTGTCAAACGCTTTGCACAAGTCCAGGTAGATGACATCAACTGCTCTACCCCTGTCCATCAGTTTCCATCATAGAAGGTCACCAAATTGGTCAGGCAGGATANTAGAGACAAGGATGTTGTGTGGGACAGTGTCAAACGCTTTGCACAAGTCCAGGTAGATGACATCAACTGCTCTACCCCTGTCCATCAGTTTCCATCATAGAAGGTCACCAAATTGGTCAGGCAGGATATCCCCTTAGTGAAGCCATGCTGGCTGTCACCAAGCACCTTGTTGTTTTTCATGTGCCTTAGCATGCCTTACAGGAGAATCTGCTCCAAGATTTTGCCAGGCAGAGAGGTGAGACTGACTGGTCTGTAATTCCCTGGGTCATCCATTTTCCCCTTCTTGAAAATGGGGGTTATATTTCCCTCTTTCCAGTCTTGGGAACTTCACCTGACTGCCATGATCTCTCAAATATGATGGCCAGTGGCTTAGCAACTTCACTTGCCAGCTCCTTCAGAACCCGTGGATGGATTTCATCAGGTCCCATGGACTTGTGCACATTCAGGTTCTTAAGATGGTCTCAAACTCATTCTCTCCTACAATAAGCCTAAGGTTTTCATTTGCACAGTCCCTGTGAGTTAACTAGTAAATAGTTAACTTTATGTAACAGGTAAAAAGTTGTTGAAGGGGATTTAGATAAAAATCTGTAATTTTCACACAGAGTAAGTGTTCAACATTATAATTTAATGAAAAATTTTACTGGAAAGGTTATGTTTTCTTTGACTGTGTTTTATTTCTCTTCATCAAAACCAAAAAACCTAAAATATCTTCCATTACACATGGGGACCAAACTAGTTTTGACTTTTCTCAAAACGGAAGCTCAGAGGAGTGCTGTAATTGAACTGTCCAGAAACAGAATTCATGGCAAATTCCCACCTCTGTTTAAAGCCTGATTACTTTAGTTAATAGGAACTCTTCAGTTGAAGATATATTTAGATCTGGCGTAAGTGGTTGCAATTCCTTGCAACTCTATGGAACCGCAGCTGGTTGTAGCATTTCTCAATCAGTAAGTGTCCTCCAGCACAGCCTACTGCTGTGCTTTCCAAAAACTCATTAACTCTTTTTTAACCAGATTTAAAAGGAAGAGACCAGCTAAGTAAAACATTTGTGCAAAATAATGTAAGTTGTTATTTCCAGATGAGAAGAGAAAATAACTGTGAAGACATGTTATTAAGAGTGGCTAATATTTTCAATATTTCTGTCAAAATCACAATGTTGGCCAATGATGCTTGTTATATAAGACTTGTTCTAGGCAAAAGAAATCTTCTACTTTGGAAAAAAACATTGCCTGTAAGGAAGTTTTTAAATTTTCTAGACTTTATTTCATTTTCATAATCTCACCCCTTTTCCACTTTGTTATCTGGCAAAGAGAGGAGAAACAAAGAAAAATGTGATAATAATGGTTTTATGTTCACAGTTCTATAGCAAAAATTAGTTTTTCTGCTTGAAAGAAATACCAATGGCATGTCTTAAATACATTTAAATAAATATTTTAGTCTTCTCAATAAGTAATGTAACAAAACAGGTGATACATAAAAAAGACAAACCACATTTTGATATGAAATTGCTTTCTTCAAGAAAAGAAGTCACTTCAAGACCTTAAGGGGTCAAGGAATAATTTTAATACATTTAAAGCATCTTCATTTTTAACTTGTTGGTGGAATAGATAAAAAAAATAGTTTGACAAGCTCTGAATGTTAAGTTGCTAAAACAGATTGTTTTTCTCTTTATAAATAAACTTTGAAGTATTAAATTTTATTTATTTATTTTTATTTTTAACAATCGAACAGATTTTTACAGTGATGAAACCAAACACTTTGTGCTACTGGCCAGAAATTCAAAGATCCAATGTAGAGAAGCCAGTATCACTTTATTGTAGTCACCTATGAAAGCTTAGTGTGGCACTTTCTGGTAACTAATAAAATATCCGTAATGCTAAAAAATTCCTGGAGGCTCCAGCAATCACAATTATGTACATATTAAATTAAAAAGAAACATTTATTGTGTTTTTATCTGAATTGTAGTACTTTAAAAGACTGTATTATTTTGTTTTACTTTATAAATTTGCCATATATTGTCATATTCAAACTCACAATTGGATGTCATGTATCTATCCAAAAAGATGGTGTGTATATGTAATATAGATACAAGCAATACATGTCTGAATATGCTATGCAAATGTGATTATAGAAATTAGATTTCTTTGTTTGTAAGCCTGACTGGATAGCTGTCAGCTGGATTGTTTCCACTCTTTTCTGGAGTGAAGTTAAGTGGGGTCATTTTGCTATTTTCCTGGTTAACAAAGGACTAGTGACACCAAAGAATACTGCTGTTTTGCACAAGAGCTCCGATTGTTTCCTCTTTTGGTTTGGGCTTGGGTTTTTTTTTTCCAGTATTGTATATTGTGGAATATATTTTGCATTGACTTTTCTGCCACTGACTTGGAGTTTATAAATCCAGTGATTTTATTTAGAGAATGGTCTTCATCTATAGATAAGTGCAGCAGAATTAGTTTCACATAAACTCTTGAACAGCAAGGATTTACATGAAAACTCTTGAATCGCTTGGCCTGTTACAGTCTGGATGATTTTTTTTCATGCCCACCTAACTGTCCTTGAATATCTGCTAACAGCACCTGCAACTCCCTTTCTTGGAATTCTGTTTGACTGACAGAATTTTGACAGGTCTTTTAAATGCAGAGCACTTCTTCCTGCTTTTACCCTAGTTTTCTCAGCTGTTGTAAACAGTGGGTTTCTGCACAGATCCAGTTTTCCCTGATTTCAGGGATTTAGTGGAAATCTGGTGATATGGACTGTTTCCCTTGAACTGTGACTCCATTGCAGAAAGTAAATGCTGTTAGAGGAGTGGAATAAGCACCATTTCATGCCTCTGAAAAATAGCTATACTCAGCAGCATCATTTTGGTACACCCATACAAGATTTTACTATTATTGTCATAAGGGATAGGCACATACTTTAGGATACTTCATCTCTGAGAAATGGTTTTCACAGACCAACTTCCAACCAGCATGTCTGTGGTGAAATGGTGTGAGAAACTGGCTGTCTTACTTGACTGAAAAATGTTAACATCAGAAACACCTCCGATATGCATATCTTTGTTGACACTGAGTCTTCGTCAGGAAGTTCTTCACAAAGAAGGAAGGTCTATTGCACCAGACATTTAAAATGGAAAATACACTGGAGCATGTCTTACAGCAAGCAATTTAATGTTAAATGGAAAATAAACAGGTTTTTACTATTTCTCAGTTTATACTTTTCAAAATTAACTGCACAGTTTACTTTTTTTATCATACCAATTAGGCTGCTTGATGACTTTCCTGTATTTTGACATTCGCCTATTAAGATGCCTAAAAGAAATGCTTAGAAACTCTTTACCAAAGTTCTACACTGTTTTGTGTAGGTATTGTACTCTTTTTGCATGAAGTTTTGCAAACTTTCATTCATCCTACATACAATTTAATAGGATTCTTCATCAATATTTTATTCTTCTGTTAAGACTTTACAGTAAACAATAAGTTCCCATGTATAAAATGTGAGTACTATACACTTACCAAGCCCTCCCCATGTTCTTACTTTAACATGGAAACACTGACACTCTAGCATGCTATTTCTGCTATCAGAAGGAGGAAACAGTCTATGTCAGGGTTCATAGCCAAGCTAAAATGACAGATCAGGTTTTCAATCATATGCTATGCTTGCTTCTGCTTGAAACTAGGTTGGCTATGTCCAAGCTGTACCGCATTTAGCTGGGAAATGGATATGCTGAACTGTTGAATAATTTTTCTGTCAGGCTTTGTACTTTCTTTTGCAAATATTTACTACTGAAACTTTTTAGAGCTGAAAAAGCAGTATTGGCTATAAATAGTCCTCTGACAAGAAAACACTAGAATTAGAAAACTGTAACGATAGCCACCTGTGGACATAGCTCTTGTAAGGCAAGACTAGGAAATGTCCTTTTTGTAATGTTTTTGGAAACCACTTCCTAGCAAAAGTCTGAAAAGACTGTGGGGGCAAAACTTGCTCCTCTAGATCATATTTCTGCCTCTGTCATATTCCAGCTGTTAGAGATCATCATAACAATTTATTCTCTCACCACAAATGAAACCATGACAAGTACTAGGGTTACCTGATACTGATAGACATAATGTTATAATATTGTAATATAGACTGTTGGACCCTATAAACTTTTGAGATTATCTGAGCTAAGAAAACTTTAAAATTGCATTGTATACCTCTACTCATCTCTAAAGTGTATGTAAACAATGCAAGTTCCTTCTGTTGAAGCACAATTTTGGAGAATGATTCTGTTTATGAATGCCAGGTAAATAAAATAATGGTACATTTATATACCGAATATTCAGGGAGGGAGAGGAGATGCTCTTTTGCAGTTTGGGTTGTCAGCTATCACTGTTCCTTTTAATTAAGTGAATAGAATTTTCTTTAAATTTGATTAACATTAGCTTTCAATGCCTCATAGCACAAAGAGAGTTTTATTAGGGACAATGGGGAAGGTATAATCCTAGGACCACATGTCAAGATTAGGCCTGCTATTTTAAAGACTGGGTGTGGCAGATAAGGTATGCTGTGGTAATTAAGCCCACAGCCACATGCTGTGCAATATCCTTATGATTTCTTTTACAAAGAATCACTGTGGCAACTTGGCCAGCCACATAAGGAAATCTCTGGTTCTCTTAGATGGGTGAGATCTTGCAAGAAGGAATCTGGAGCCTCTGCTAGAGATAGAACACAAGTATCATATGTACAGCACGTGTTATTTTATCTGGTGTAGGTTGTTTAAAGATAACACAAATGCTTTACCTTCACTGTGATAAAGTGTATTAATTGTTTATCTTGTAACTTTGACTAATAATTAGTGTGGTCATGATCTGAAGATGTTACACCCATAGTGCAATTTGTTCTTACAAATTACAAACAAGGCAGAGAAATATACCGCCTAAACATACTTGGGAGGTTTTTGGAGTGGTGTCATGGGCCTCATACTGCACTGTAAAACCTAGCTTGGAGATTTGTGATGACACCATCACAGCTGAGGAGACTGGTTTATTTTAGCAGATGATAACAAATACCTCACAGAAGAGCACTTTTGAGAACACGGGTGAATGGTTTGTGATTCACCAAAATCATGCCTTCTTTGGACATTGTCTGCTCTCAGATAGATATTTGATTCCCTGTCATAGAAAGCTTACTGTGAAATAGTTCAGGGAGAAACAATAGTGTATAGCAGCCTGAAAAACAACAAAAAACCCAAACAGCAAAACAAACAAAAAATCCCATAAGATTTAGAGCTAGTAAATTTACATCTAGAAGCTAGTCACTGCTGTAAACATATCATGTGTGCTGGGTTTTTTTTGGTTGATCCAGTATGGCATACATTTCTTCTATATGCCACTGCAGTAAACCATCAGTGATTAGTAGCCCCTGATGATGAAGAAAATAAGACTTTTGGAATCTACAAGTATCTTTGATGTGTTTGTGGTGTTCATAGCAATAATTAATTAAGGTTGAGAACATTTCTGGGAGAAGTTTCATCCAAAATGTATAGACATGAGGACAAAATTGATAATTAGCAAAGTCTCCTGCTCTAATTTAGAAGTATACACTGTACTGCCTTTGCTCTTACATGTTCTGATTATATATAAATAGTTGCAGCACCACAACTCCAATTAACATTGCCATCAGCTGTGCCCAGAAGTAACATACATGCCACTAGTTCTATATGTATCTATTTTACATTCTTGTTTTTACCAGATTTTTAATTTCTATGTGTCATTTCAGGTTTTTTAAATGAAGTTAAGAAATATTTAAGTCATAAAGGCCAAGATCCAAACTTGGTGGCCATGACAAACTTGACAAGCTTGAAAGCAATCACATTTCCTTAAAAAATTACAAAGGTTTAAGGTTGCCTTAATGTGCTTCATCGTGGATATGTATTACATAATTTTTAAAGGCACTGCATAATTTTTGACATTATTTTAGCAAAGATTTATTATATGCTTTTATCTCAGCTTTTATAGAGGAAACAAAAAATCCAGCCTAAATTGGAGTCTGTATGGTCTGCTAGCAGTGCTGGGACCTGTAATGAATTGGAGTAGAGGTAACACTGATGAACATCAGTCATTCATACAAAATAGCCACAAAAGCTATAAGAAATATTTTGCCAAAGTTGTTTTTGATATTTTGCCTACATTTTTGGGGGTGGGTTCCACATCAGTGCTTAAAAGAGTATGTATTATAAAACCTACACGCTCTTGGTCTTCCAAGATTGCCTCTCAATTCTTGACCTGTGTTTGTGCCTATTGTGGACAACTTAAATAAGTTGAATCTGATTCTAAGCATTTGTCTCTTCCCTCTGTCTTTCTTCCCTCTCTTTATAATCCTGTTATAATGTCCTTGAGGTGGACATCTTTTTCACTGCCTTTTGCTAAGGAAATCATGAAACTGTTCCAGAAAGCCATGGTGAAGAACTTCTATCAATCAGCAAGATATCTGCTGAACTTTATGTTGTAATAAACAAATCTGTGGTGCCAGTAGCCACAGGACAAGAGTTTTTCTAAAAAGCATTATCATAAATGGCCCATATAACTACTACTTTTCCATTATCACGCTCTGATGCCAAAAAGTGGATGAAATGAGCACAGTATAAGTTTGCATCCAATTGAGAAATAATTTTAAAAGCTCCAATGGTTTTCATAGAGAAAAGAATAAGTGCTGATTGGGAAACACAATTTCTAGCTAGGTCTTATTTTTTTTGTGAAATCACACTGGTAACTAAATGCAGCTTGTTACTTGTTGACAGCTTGCTTGGAACTCCATAACTTTCACTTAACTATTACTTATTTGTGTTCTTTTCTTTCGACCAATAAATCAGGTCAACTGTTGTGGAAAGAATGAGCAAACCCTGCTATGGGAATGAAACTGTTAACTACAATTGCAGGAAAATTACATAGCAGAAGCTTGCAGAGTCTTTGTGGTTTATTCTAACAGTGTAACTGCCTCATGGTTATTGGCACATATCCCAACTTCCAAGATGCTGTTAGTGACAAACAAAAGTACAGTACAGCTTTATTTTGTGGAGCATCTGCCATGCAAACATATTCTCATATGCTTTACCCAGTAACACATATGCAGTATGGGAAATGCTAGTAATGTCTTAGCAATAATATTTTAGTTTTATTAAAAAGAGTTCCTTACAGCATCTTTCCAGAGAATTAACAGGGTTAATTTGACCAATAGGATCAGATGCTGAATACTTCAATATATCAGCATCATGATTACTTGACAGCTGGTTTTTACAAAATTTATTTCATATGGATGGTGTTGCTTATAGGAACGGAGTGTCCATGTATTGTGCAACTGTTCTTTCCCATTATTAATAAACAAGCAAGCATTCAGGGCTTTTATATTCTAGTGACCTCTTGTTTTTTCTCTCTAAATTATGTATCTATCTGCTCCACCAAACTCTTCCCTAAACCATTTCACCAAATGGGACTTCATAATAGTTGCTAAGTAGCTGTTAAAATGCCTGTGCTGCCCATAGCTCTAATGACTACTTCTGCCTTCTCTTTATCCTATATAATAATTTTGCATCTGAATCTTCCCAGAGCACGGACTTCTAGCAGAAAAATATCTGAAAGTGTTTCAATATGCTAGTAAGAGGGGCTGATTCTCCTCAAATAGGGGTTGTTTGGGGTTCTTTTGAGGCTTACATAAAATAAGCCAATTATGTAAACTGAGACTACAGCACTTCCAGACAGCAAATAGGATAAGCAACAGTAAAAATGTCTCTTGAACATCACCCTTTTCATAGGTTCATGTACATACCTCTGTCCAGGGTGCATAGTGCAACCTCTTTTACTTGTTATTTGGTCTGCCTCTGTTAGTAAACCATGTATGAATAACCATATTTTTGTATAAGCAGTGAAAGACTTTACGACAGCATCATTGCTATATTGTAGGCAATGCTATACAATATAGTACTAAGGGCTTATTACCAAGAACAGTGATTTGGTGTATAACAGACTGACATATTCTACCTTCTGAACCACCAGACCACATTCTGTTTGGGGTACAGATAATGCTCCATATGACCACTTGAAGTTGCTCTTCTTTGCATGGTACAATTAAAGGTTGAGTGAACCAGTTCCAGGAATGAAAGTGAGCATAGTTTGCTTTCTTTGTGTTAGGAAAAGAAAGGCCAAAGAATCTGTAGTATTCGCTCTCTGGACTGCTTATATTTATTAGTCAATAGCTATTTAATGCAAAATACAGAGCAGAGTCAGGAATTCAAACTCCATCCTTTCCTTTCCCTGGTGAGGACACCATGAATGCCAAATGTCGGCATTTGCTTTCTCCCTGTTGCAAATCAGTCCTTGAATCTTCACTTCACAATTAGTCCACTTCAGTAGTTAAACTGTCTCTAATATCCTAAGCTGCCCATCAACTGTTTTAAAAGAGCGGGCACTCCCATACTTTCATCAGCTTTTGTGACACTCTAGGTAGCCACATTTGTTTTGGACAAGATATGTAGATGTGCTCCAAGAACAAATCTTTCAGGTCATGTGTGGGAATATCTCATTTGAGAACTGAGAATGGGCTTTAGGGGCATCAAGACAGGCAGGGGTTTTCTGGACTCCATCTAGGCTGGTAAGACCAGCTGTTAAAATCACAGCTCGTCTCTGAACAAGCAATAAAGAGTTACTTTCAGCAAGTCACCGGTGGCAGCTCACAGGAATACCTCTGTTCAAAACTAGCTCAGCAGATAACTTCTCCTTTCCTTCCATGTTCAGACCTAGCAATCTCTGAGGAAGATCTAAATTCACGTCAGGTTGATGTTCATTTGTCGCACACCCTTGTAGGCAGGCACCAAACTGCTTAGCAATGATAACTATCCCTAGAAGTGCATCCTTAAGTAGAGAAGAAAAGTTGCTGTCAAAAAATTATGGAGCAAGCACTTTAATGATGACACATTCAAATATCTGAATTTCAGCTGACCTACCTTAGCACCTTCTATACTTTTGTGGTCTGTTGCAGTTTCTTTAAACATAAATGAAAAGCATTTCTATTGAAGTTGATAAAAGATAAATAGGAAACTTGGGTAGTGGAGATACAAGGAAAAGTTTAAGCAAAGGACAGAGGATGACAGTATTAGGAGAAAGTATAGGCAACTATACACAGAGGAGACTGAAGGGAAACAACTCAACAGAGAGCTGGGAAATTACTGCTAAGCTGTATAACAGTAGGAAAAATGTGGTCCTGAGCTAGCATGAACATAAACAATAACACTAAACATCACTATAAAAAAAAAAAATCCTAGATAAGTTATTGAGGTGAAGGACCTGATTTGCCTCTTCTGCATATTAAACATATAGGTCAATTCAACTTGCAGTATCATGAAAATAGTCAAGTTAGGCACTGCAACTCAGGAGCAACACTAAAAATGAGAATCTTTGGGAAAAAACCTCTGTATATATTTAAAATGGCCTGTTATGGAAAAATTAAGAAGCTGGGATATAAATATATATATTCAGCTGAATATATATATTTTTATTAATATAAATATATTAAATACAAACATATTAATCTATTTATATTCATATGTTTATATTAATGTAAATATTCAGCTGAAAATAAAATCTTTGCAGCTGAAATATCTTATGTCAGTGATTTTAAAAGTATTATGAAGCAAAGCTTTAAATATTTCTTTTATATTTGAACCCCAGAAAACAGATTCCACAAATTGCAAATTCAAATTTAGTTACTTACAGTATTTCATGAAATACTTTCCATGTATTACTAGCTACATTTACTGCAATTCCTTATTTAAAAATAACTGTATTGTAATGTCTTCCTACAGCATTTTCAAATTTATTTATTTATTTTTAGCTCTTTCCCTAGTCTTTCATGAAATGCTTATTTAGGTATAGATATAGCCAACAAAATACTGTTAGCCAGAGATTTTTCACCTCATTATCATCTTGCTCTGGATGCAGCCATAAAAGACTATTCACTACCTGGCAGTACAGAAATTGCTACAACACCTGATACTTTAGTAAATCCTGATCTGAATCACTGACTCTAAAAGTTGGAGCTCTGCTGAACATCTCAGAATTCCCTGTGAACCATCAAAGGCTTCTACTAAGGGATCTATTTTTTTTTTAACCTTACATGTGCTGAATGATCCTTCTGTCAAAGAATTCTTTGTTGTTTCTGCCTCTTGGATAGGTTTCAAATGGTATATTATGTGTAATTATTTCACCACCAGTGATTTCCACATTATCTATAGAAAAGGAGCATGTCCTTGGAAATGCTCTGTTTACAATGGCTTTAAGTGCTATATTGCCCCTGAATGGCCATGTTACCCTTGGAATTTTATATTGAAAAGGTCCATGAGCTTCTCAGGCTCTGATAGAATGAAAAAGGCCTATTTTGTTCTGTTGGTGCACCTTCTGAATCGTTCAACAATCAGACAGCAGTATCAATACAACTGTAACATCCCACAAGCAGGAGGTAATGGATGAAGACACACCTTCAGACCTTCACCTCAGCTTTTCTATTGATTCTAAAATTACTGACTAGTGCAGCAACTCAACTGGGATTGTCATCTTTCAGCATCAGCTAAATGTCCTCTGGCATGCTGGGGATAAAGAAATTGTGTTAAATTCACCTTGCTCTGACATTCTTGCTTCTTAATGCTGAGGGTTATTACTTTAGGTTAGGGTGACCATTAACCTTGGACACTCCCCATCTTTCTGAAGGTATTAACAAAACATTTCTCCTGTTTTAGTCTCTTGTTCCATCCTTTACATGGCAGAAAAGCATGAGTTTTGACAGGGGGTTGCTTTTGCTTTAGGCCTTGGCTGCTAACACTTTACAAATAAAAATTAAAACTGAAGCTCTGTGATGAGCTTGGAAAGGTGCATGTATTTTTTTCACAAGTCCCAAGTTCAGGATGCTATCACAATTCACTCCTCTCATATAATCAGCACATCTCAGTCTACTCTATGAATATGGTGATTTTTATATTTGTTTCTAAGCAACTATTACAAGAATAGGCTTATAGAGCATGCACCTCAAAGGACAGCAGCTCTGAGCTGAGTAACCTTTCTCTGCTCTTGCGTTTTCAGTAACTGTGAGGCATTGCCATGATACACTATTTCTGATCCCTGCAGGTACAACTTTCCTCTGTCACATGCAAACTAAAACCGCTGATATTTCCATTTTCTGTAATTGAGGTCTGCTCAAATCAAAAAGAAATCAACAAACATCTATTGAAGCACAGATCTTTTTGAGAAATTATATGTTTTGCTACTCAAATATGAAGATTTTACTACTTTTTTCAGTGATTTATACAGCAATGTTTCCTTTATGCTACATGCATTCTTCATAATACTATTCTTATATTAAAACAAAATTCAGTTTTGAAAATAGAAATTCTGTGTATTTTTTTACTATTTTAAAATGCATGGTTTTTAAGAACAAACTTTTTTTTTATGCTCTCAAACTTTTCACAGATATTTTATCTTTATATTCTATACTTCCTTTCACATCATGTTCACTCTATCACATTCATATCTATGGAAACTTCCTCTTTACTGTAAATATGAAATAGTAACATAAGCATCTGTCATGGTTTAAACCCAGCCACACAGCTCGTTCACTCACTCAACCCCCCTTTCTTGCCCTCCCCTGCTTCCAGAGGGATGGGGAGGAGAATCAAAAGAATGCAACTCCCACAGGACAGCATCTTGTGAAATCTTTGCAGATTTCAGTAATTGCACAAATGTTGTAATAACAGTCCACCATCTTAACTTTAAAACTGTGATATCTATAGTCAGTAAAAATAATGACTATTCAAGCAACTTTGATGGATTTCAGGGTAGAAGCAGGATGTACATGATGGGTGAGATGACTAATGCTATAACCCAAGAACAGATAAGGAGAAAGCAAGCTGGGTAACTGAAATGTTGTCTAGAAATTGCATCAACTTTTATAGGCACTATTCTTAGAAAGTCAAACTAAATTCAGATTGGTGTAATTCTGTTAATTTAGATGTGTTAAACCCAAGGTGAATTTAGCTTTGCTTTTTTGCCACATTAGTTACCATCAACAGCTGGCACTGTCCTAAGCTCTCAAAGTAGTCATAAATCCTTTGCCTTTGAAGCACTTAGTAATGCAGGGAGGCTTCTCTCTCTTGGTCCTTGCTGTAATCAAGTGTAATTCTGCACTGACTTACACCTTGAAACTTGGTTATAAGATGTTACTCTCTCACCAGTTACAACCACTTGGGCTTCCATGAGTCTCTGCCAGTGGAAATGGTACAGTGGATTTAAACAGGAGTCAGCCACCTCCTGGAGAGTCACCTGGCCATGCTTACTACTCATATCAGAGCGGCATGTGTAACAAAAAAACCCTTAAAAAACAGAGAAGGCTGCCTAGCATGAGTAGTAATGAAATGAGGAAGGAGAGCCTGGACCTTCTGGACTGCATACTTTCATATTGGATTTGGACCAGTCTTATGTTCTGGTGCTAATAGCATTTTGGGATGCCAGCAACAGTCTAGTTTATTTCTAAGACTAATTGAGCCAAATGGCCTAAGTGTGAGATAGGCAGAGATTATGAAAGTCTGCCTGCTTAGACTCGCAGGATTCAAAAGCCAGAGGCCAGCTTTCTGCAATTCAGCTCTTTTAGTGCATTTGAGCCACCACAGAGAAGGTAAAAATGGGAGCTTCGAAACATAAGGTACTTTTGTTTTCTGAAGGGAATGAGTAAGGCAACTTAAACTTTGTCTCCCAGTTCTCACTGTTCCCCAAGGAGCAGCAGGGTTTGCTGCTGCTTAATAGGCATAGATATTTCTTGCTGGCCTCTTTCAAAGCTGTCAGACAGAAGCGTGCGGTCAGTGGACCATGATGCTCCTCTAAGACTTCCTCCCAGCTGTCTGTAACAGTAGCAATATTGTGCCCCGCTTAAACAGCCACCATTCATGCTGGATGCTCTGGCTTTCCCTGTTTGCTGTATGCGCCCGCAATGAATTCCTCTGCACATGTGCATAAATATCACTACAGTAGTCACCGGTAAGGATTATTGCAATTCAGATAAGTATTATTTCCTTTAATAGTGCTGTTCTCATGTACATTTCCGAAACAGTTTCCTTGGGAGCTAAAACTGTCCAGAGTCGGCACTGTCTGAAAAATCCATGCCACTCTGTGTACAAATGCAGTACCTATGACAGTACTACATGTAGTAAAAAACAGAAGAAACTTGTAAGCTATCTGCAAACAGTAGTCTCACACAGGGGCCTTCAATACAGCTTATACTGAGAAAATAATTCATTAATTGCAAGGCTAGGCTATCTGTGTGGCTAGGCCACACAAAACGTAGGAACAAAAACGTAGGAAGCCAGAGCTCAATAGACTGTTCTGTCTCCACCTTGGTGACTGAATTGCCTTCCTACCTTTTATGTACCATACAGTGATCTACAAACATCACTTTGCAAACATTATGTAGATGCACCTCACAACATCTCTGTGAGGTAATTAAACACAGAAACCTCACACTACAAAGAGGGAAAGGGAGGCTCAGAACTTGGTTTTCTTGACAGGCTTACATAGAGAAGCATTTCACAGTATTTCAGTTTCAGACACTGCGTATGCCTTCTTTATCTTACAAGTCATGAAGACTGTGCATGTCCATGGGGTTTGATTTGATTCACAGCAGTATAACCTTCAGGTGGGTTTGGTCTCACTTGGTTTGTCATTATGGGCTGCTTTTCATCTGCAGGGAGAAACAGAGACCTGTAGGGTGCTCCATTTCGTCCTTAAATGGACCCCTGAAGTATGTACTGCAAACTGGCTGGTGGGTGAAGACACCCATGTCCTGGAAACTTGTGGCGAAGGTCGACAGAGTAGACAAGGTTTTGATATTTTCTGTTTGCTTTGCAAAAATGTTCAGGAACAAAAATATTTTATGTACTGTTTCAAGTATTATGCAAAACCAATATAAGTAATTTGAAAGAAAACATCAACATTTCTGATTTTAAATATCAAAGGACAGGAAATTCTCCATCCTTTATTTCCCATTGGGATTATAGTGATTTACGGTTTAGAAATTCCCTGCTTTAGTGTGATATAGCATGTAAAGGATAAGCAGGATGACATTGAATTTCAGCTTTGTTCTGTTCCAGTCTGACACTTCACAGTTATCACACCATTGTAAGGTGACATAGAATCATAGAATAGTTAGGGTTGGAAAGGACATTAAGATCATCTAGTTCCAACACCCCTGCCATAAGCAGGGAAAACTCACACTAAACCATGTCACCCAATGCTTCATCCAACCTGGCCTTGAACACTGCCAGAGATGAAGCAATCACAACCTCCCTGGCCAACCCATTCCAGCATCTCACCACCCTAACAGGAAAGAATTTCTTACTTATATCCAATCTAAGCCTCTCCTGTTTAAGTTTGAACCCGTTACCCCTTGTCCTGTCACTTCATTCCCTAATGAAGAGTCCCTCCCCAGCATCCCTGTAGGCCCTCTTCAGATACTGGAAGGCTGCTATGAGGTCTCCACTCAGCCTTCTCTTCTCCAGACTGAACAGCCCCAACTCTCCCAGCCTGTCTTCATACGGGAGATGCTCCAGTCCCCTGATCATCCTCATGGCCCTCCTCTGGACTTGTTCCAACAGCTCCATGTCCTTTTTATGTTGAGGACACCAGAACTGCACACAATACTCCAAGTGAGGTCTCAGGAGAGCAGAGTAGAAGGGCAGGATCACCTCCTTCGACCTGCTGGTCATGCTCCTTTTGATGCAGCCCAGGATACAGTCCGTAAGCTTCCAGAGATATCATAGCCTAAACACTTTTTGATATTAGATTAACATCCTTTCCATGGGAAAGACACATTTTTAAACTTTTTCCAGGCTTCTGTGTTATTACAATAGGCTATTTTAATACCTTCTATATGGTCTCCAGATAAAAATAAATGTGTTATCAAGCAATGTTGAATCTCCATGTTCAGAAGGGAGGTGGACTTAGGACTGAGCTTTCTCTCAAGAAGAAATCTAACTGTCGTAAAACCAATATACTTCAAAATACTAACCAGGCTGGCTCATGTCATATTTAAAGATGCTGTTGTTAGTGAGCAGAACAATTCAATAGAAGCTAAACAGCTAATATCTGTTAGAGGTGAATAGGCAACCTTGAATGATATGTGATGGTTTTGATTTTTGTGGACATTCAGCTATGAACAGGGCCTGTTATTTAGTTTGTATGTGGTTAAAAGAATAGAATACAGAAGTTTTAGTCAATGATGGTGGCTTAGGAGTTGGGCATAGAGAGGAAAGCTGCCTTTCTACTCTTCATAAAGGCAGGCTTGAGTCCTGCTTGGCATCTGGGTTGGTGGCTGACACCTGATTTGTCTGCATATAAGGGATGCTGAGTGTTGTCCACATCAGTTGCCAGGGCGATTACTGTCTGTGGAAGCTGGAATTTCTAAGCAGAACAAACCCAGTGTCAGCAGATCTCTTAGTTCAGATGGAGTATGATTTCCAGTGGCTAAAGTGGGCTGTCTGTCATCTGTAAATTAATTTCGCAATGGCTGGAAACAGAGCTACTCAAAAAGCCAACTTCTTATATTACAGGGGTTATACTTCTGGAAATGATAATTATTTTTTTCATTTATAGTTTCTAATACTGAAAAGGATGTTTCCCAATGTACTAAAAAAGGATGTCCACGCCACATTGAAAAACCCACACAATAACTTTGTTATTCACCTCTTGGATTACTGTACATCCAGATGGGAAGATTAATTTTACTTAGAGACTTTTTTAACTTAAGGAATTTTTGTTTGGTGATTGTTTACAAAATTAGAATCTCTTTGGTTTCAGTTTTGTGATTTTTTACCAAGTCTGATTATTCTGAAATAGGCATTTCATTAGGCTAAACCCTTCTCTGTTCCACCTTCCAAGGAAGTTCTGAGAAGGCAGGCAGTATTCATCTCTATCCTCATTCACATTTTTGTACAAATTCAATTAGGTCGATGTGGGATGAATGTGACAATAATAAAAACTGAACAGACCATCTGATATGCAGAGCTAGCTCACACTCCCCTTTAGATGTGTCCTCATGGTTCCTGTTGATGTCAATGTGTGCTGCTGATGCATCCAGAGGCTTCCCGATGGGGAGGGATAAGTGGGGGTGATTCTTGTAGCTAAAGAATCACTGTCATACGATCCAAGGTCTTCTCCTTCCACAGATCAGAGACAAACAGAGCCTCTCTTATGTTCACCGATGTGTTACCTGTATATGCTGGATTAACTTACATACAGGCTCTTAAGGAAAAAAAACTGGTAAACAAGCCCAAGGCTAATTTAATAGGTGTGCTTTTAAGTTACTGAGGTACCTTTCTGAAATAATATCTCTACAGTCTTTCCTATCTAATGTGACACTTGTTTATAAATTATCTCCCTTCAAAGCTGATTTTTTGGCTTAAGTTGCCTAGTTGACTTTATGAGGTGAGAGTGCTCATCAGTCTGCACTATTAGTCGCTGTATTTACTCATCCATTACTCAACAAGGTAAATATAGTCATACTGTAAGAAATAGTACACAGAATTAGAGGCAACTGGAATGTTACTCATTGCTCTTTCAGTGCATTGGCAACCTTTAACAAGTTTCTGCAATCAGCCCTTTCCTCTATTTCCCATTAGTACAGTATCTAACTGTAAAACATAGCTTGGGTCAAGGGCAATATTAAATAATATTGTAAAAAATAACTGACAGAAAAATGGAAAGAACTAAAAAAAAAAAAAAGGAGAAAAACATATCACAGAGATACCAAATATTTTCCACATGCAGAGACCATTTACAAACTCATTACATTGTTTATATTGGTCTCAGAGTGAGATCTCCTATGTTCACTTCAGTCAGTAAGTCAGCATTGCATTGCCAGCATTCAAATAACAGAAATGCATCTGCATCTATAACATGGATGTGTCTGATCAATATGAGTTTAGATCCAAATGCAAATTTGATGTTTTCATATAAACTGGGGGTATTTCAAAACCTCTTTTAATTGGAATACTGCACATTTCCACTGAAAAAGTTGTTTGCACTGCACAATATTTTCACCTGGGTTATTAGTTAGGATCATGTGGCATAAAATGAACAGTACCTTTTAGTTTCAAAATAAAGTAGGCCAAAATAATTAGCTATAAATTCATTATTTATGTATTATGTAAATTATGTTTCAAACCAACTTTTTTAAATGCTAGGAAATTAGGTTTAAGCAAAAACTTCCAATTGCTTCTGTAAAAATTTCCATTGTTCTTTCTTTATAAACTGATAAGGACGTTGCACTTGCAATATGTGTGGTTTTATCTGAGTCACATAGTTCAGGTATAATGCAATATACTTAAAAATATTACTTCTTTGCAAATAATAGAAAGTGCCATATGTAAATACTACAGCCACCATAATAATGCATTAATGATTTTTAAAGGGAATTTTAATACGAGAAACTTTTCGATTCTGACAAGTGCTTCTGTCTCTTTCTCTCAACCACTGCACTGCACAGCTTCTAAATATACCACTACTTCCCATATAGTATAATTCACATAGCAATCTTTAAACCCAAGAAATTATAACTGTATTGTTATACTCCATTATAAGTATTATATGTTATACACAAAGGTATATATCAAAATAAAATAGGAAAACTGGAAACATTATTTTACCTACTGCTTTATTATTTCTTTAAAGCTAAGAGGAAATAACAGAATTTACCCAGAGCTTCAGAAAAGTTATTCTGTTTACTGTGAAGAAAATGGCATGTTTTCCTTTAGTGGTTTGTGAGCCTCATAGCTACACTGTGCTATTCACTTTGTATTCTTCCCAAGTGGTCAATTAGTCCTCATAACTATGACCAAAGCAGTATTAATAATATCTTTCTAATTCCTTCAGAAAAAATCAGTGAATCTACAGTTGTTAAACAGTCTATGCTGGACTGTCTCTATATCCAACTGTGCATATCCCAGATGTCCTGGAGTGACCATTCACAATTCCCTCATTTTTGCTCACCTGCAAGCCACCTTCCATCATGCGGTAACTGGGAGAACATTTCTTTTGCTGTGCATTCAGTATTAACACTGATTTTAGGGTCCAAATGTACAACAGATGTTAATGCTTAGAGTCAGCTAAATCCTTCTCACTGAAATTGATGAAGAGTTAGGCATCCAGGCTTTTTCCGTAATCAGGTGGGCTAAATCATTCTCTAGAAATTTCCATCTGTCTTCTTTTATGAGGTTTTATGAACTTTTTTACTGAAAATCTAGAGGTCAGTTCTCTCAAGTGGGATACAAAAAATTCTGCCATAGTTTTAAATATGGTGTAGATGTTAGTTGTTTGTGAGTTTTACAAAACAGATGTTCCTCCAAAACAAAGACTGAAAGATATAACTACGTAAGACATTCAGCATCTTGGCAATTCTCTGAAAATATACAGGGAGAATGATTATTCTTTAAGCTTATCATGTGAAACTTTAAATTCAATTAGAAAACTGAGAAACAATACATCTCAGGAGTTGTTTTTCATTTCCACCTTCAACATAAATACATAATAGTTACACTTAAATAGCACAAGAGAAAACCCAACACATACAAAATTACACATTTTTAAGAGAAAATGCTACATTGTACACCCAGTTTTCCCCTGTGGAAGCCCAGATAAAGAGCTATATATGGCAGATATTAGTCACACTACTTAATACGCCTATTGCAACAAATTCAGACGTATGATGATAAGATTGGTAGCAGACACTGAATAGAAATGATGCCATGCAGTTTAGTCAGAATCAAATTGGTTAGCATTCAAACTCAAAAGCATTGTCTGATTTTGTACAGAAGAGTAGGGGATATATGATAGAAACTGCATCAGTAATATGTTCACTGTGTTGACTTTGGCAACTAAGAATGGAAGATCTGAGCGAAACCAGGCCAAAAGGCAATGTAAGATTATTCCCATGACAACAAGAGTCTAACAGGTTAACATTTTTTTCCTCTACAGATGAAGTACAGTTCTCAGTTTCCCCACGAAAATCAGTATCTAATTGAACAGGGAGTAGCAGGAGACATGGCCTTGCCATTTTTGCAAAGTACTTGAGTTTTACTACATACTACAGAAGGACATGTCTTTTCAAGAGAATTTATCTTCAGAAGTAAATCCAGATGAAGGGAGGGAATCACATTCAATCAAATCCTTTTTTAGCCTTCATTTAGTTCTCATAAATAGTAGGTGGTGTCTCTTCTTAACAATGCCTGACTATTTCCTTTTTCTTGTTTCTGTTGCAAAGAAACCTGGTTTAGTACAGAGACATTCTATGAAATTTGTGTACCCTGCTTTTTACTAAATATTATCTTTCTTATATAAATGTGTTTTACTTTATGTTGTAGTTATTTAAACTGTGAGATATATAATCATTTTTCTTCTGCAAAATACAGTTCTTCATAATCAAGTCTAAAATACTTCTATGTTCTATAGTGATGAAAAAAACCCTAAGAAGATGAAGCATGGCAAGTAAAGTGTCTTCAGTACTGTAACTTGAGAGGTCTTTAAACCTCTGATATGCTCAGGATCTTGTTTGGAATATGCATGAAGTGAATTCTATAATAGCATTACAGACTTGTTTGAATATCTGTTAACAAAACAGGATTATGATGGTTGTGGGCAGCTATGATGGCTTTATTTTCTCTAGACTGGTGATTGAGGGCTTAAGAAGACTTTGAGTGCAGACCTGGGAGACATTTTGTTCCTGTGGAGTCATTTTGCCTTTTTTTTTTTTTTCCCCAGTCGTTTCTGTTTTTCTAAAATAAGCCTCTTTAGAATGAAATGCTTTTATGATTTCTGTATGGGGAATCAAGCTGCACATCCTGATTGGCCTTGAGATGGCCTTGGGCCTACAAGAGAAGAAGGAAGCTGCCTGAACTATACATTCCATGTGTAAACTCCTATGATGAGTTTTACAAGTAAAAGAAACAGTTGCAGGAGCTTTGTCCTTTTCTTTTAGTTTCTCAAGGATAGGCACAAGTAGTCTTGCCTAAGAAAATATAACCAGAATGTGTTGAGAAGTGAGAGAAAAGAGCAAGTTTGTGCAGCACTTGCCAGCAGTACACCTGTTTTGAAATTATGAATTATGTTCAGGGAGAAAATCAGTCTTTGTAGCATTGCTCCAGAAAGACTGCAACCTTGGAAAGTATAACTAATATGTCCAAAAAACATGGATTTCACTGTATCTGAAATACATTCATGGTGATTATTGCAGCAGCACCTAAATGTTTCCCGACGATACTGGAAGTTGTAAGGCTGTAGATATGTTATTAATCACACTTCAGAAGTTGACAAAAAGATATATTAGTATTGATGACATTGTCTTTTAATGCAGAAGATGCTCTTCCCCAATGTCTAATATGGCAATTTTTGAAAAGCAAATTTTTCCTGTCAAAAAAACACTTGCTGTTTTTCAATTCCATATGTTCTGTATGTAGAAACGTGATGTATGTTGGCTGTGCTTGAAGATATGAAAGTCATTTTTGCAGTGATAAGATTGCTTAGCTTTTTGGTTAGATGTCCATTTCTAAACTGCAGTAATATAAGCAGTGCTAATTGACAGTTATGGCTACAGAAGCATGTGCTAACAGGCTAAAATACAAGTATAGATGAGCATTTTTACATTATATGTTTGGTAACATGCTGGACAGATGTTCCCAAAATTTTGTATCAAGCCATTGGTACAGAACAACCAAAGGTAGTGTTTATGTGTTAAGATTGCTCAGAGCAGTAAGCGTTTACAAGTACAAGGCAGGAGAGCTCTAAGGATAACCAAAATCAAATTTGGGACTACAGCCGTAAGTGGTTAGGGATAAACTCAAGAGATAACCTGAAGGATTTCATGTTGTGACACATAGCTAACAATAAAAAGGTCTGAGGCCATTCTTTGGTTGTGTCCTCTTTACACAGCAGCTGGGCACAGGTTTCCTTAGAGCATTGTGTGATGACACAGTGTTGCAGAAATAATTCTGTTCTTACAAAGTTTTATTTGATGAGTCCTTCATGGATGGCAAACATCAAACACAAAGTTATCTTAGGGGAAGAGCAAGGAGAGAAAGAGAATCAGAAAAGAGAAAGGTAGAAGCTCACTTTTAGTAGGATGACCAATTCTGCAGTCATTTTATAGCTATCCATGGCATACCTTCAGGCCCAAGCAGCATCTGGTACACAAGTGAGGAACTGCCTTCTGCCTCTAAGTGCTCTATTTTCACTTTCTGATGAGGCTGCCTTTTTAACCAGACTTTCCATGTTTTGAGGTTTGTTTGATGACTTATAACTGTCTCCTACCTGATTTGTTGGTCATGTTAGTTCTGTTACCTACATCTGCCTCTATGTCAGAAGGTGAGTGAGAGTGGTAGACTTGTGAACATATTACCTAGTTGTTGGCATGCTTCTGGCATGGGTTGTTCTAACCAACTCCCATTCCTTAAACATAAAGTCGTGGAAAGGATGAACTAGGACTGCCTTGGTGTGTGTCGATGTTTTAGGGAATCAGGAACGCCCAGCTCTTGAGAAGCTGATGGCCACCAGCGCTTGGTACTGCTCAGAAAGGAACACAGTCTTATTAGGTAGGAGGAACCTGATGCCTGTGTCAGCTTAACAGCACTCTCTTCTTGTCCTTCCTAAGA
The DNA here is from genome assembly GCA_002631895.1 of Agapornis roseicollis. NCBI lineage: Eukaryota > Metazoa > Chordata > Aves > Psittaciformes > Psittacidae > Agapornis > Agapornis roseicollis. Next base: position 2,831 of record NDXB01007860.1, on the reverse strand, counting down.
CTGTGTTTTTGTATGCAGTGTATGGTATGCAGCAGACACACACAAATAAGCAGGTGCCAAAATTCATCCCACGTTGTTCTGAACAGCCTGAGGAGACTGTTCTGGAGATTCATTTTCTCACACACCTCTGATTTGCTTCTTGAGGGGTGTGTCAGTCAGTACCTCTGAGGTTTTGACCATTTCTTTGATCTAGCATATCGGTGGGAAATATGTAAGAGAAACATTTGGTTGAAGTTGAGGCCTAAATTTTTACAAATTAATCCTACATTTCCCTCCCAATAGAAAGTAAAAGTTAAATGTCAGTAACCATTGAAAGAATCTACTAGAAGAGCCCAGTTCTGCAACTCAGAGGAAGCAGAAAGAAAATTATATGGTCCAGAAAATGTTTAAATACAGAGAACTTTGATGTTTCACATCAGAGCAAAGATAAAGAGTCAACAAATTTGCCTTTTCCTTAGTATTGATACTTTCCTCCCATCTTCCCTCCCAGTTAAAACTGCTTTTGTGGTCAGAGGATCCATTACATAATCTACAGATGGTTTACATTCTTTAAAATAAAAATTAGAAAATGAACTGTAATACAGATTCATATCGGGGGGTGAAAAATTAGTCTGCTCTTCAGCACTGCTTGCATAATGGCACCCCCTCAGAACATACCTATAAGTTGTGCTTTGCTGTTAATGCAAGCTCAACTGTGACTTATTGCTTATTTAAACCTAATATTTTCATTGCTTAGTAATTCTGGATTTGGCTCCCAGTGCCCATATTACAAACACTTAAAAGCAGGGATTCCATGTTGAAACACTGACAGATTCTCAGGGGGGTCAGAGCTATTGGCGCCTCCCTAATGAAGTCACACACTGTTAAACTTTTTTTCCCTTAACTGAAGAAGAAAACAAAGCAGTTAAACTACTATATCCATTTTCCAGCAACACTAATGCATTTCAAACCACTCTTAACCATAGTAAATCACAGGTTTGTAAGAAAATGAACTGCCTGAAGGTTCACCTCAGGCTACTTAACCCACAAACAAGTTGCTGACTACTGGCAACAATGGTTGGTTGGGAATTATTGCTCAATTTAGTTGTAATTGCTTATTTTGCTGTGTCTTCTGTTCAGAGTAGCTGAGGGTCTACAACGTGGTAAATTCCAGAATGAAATGCATTGCCAATGTGCTGCTGGAGATTGACGCTGACAGTGTCGAAAGGTTATGTGAGAAACGTGTTTTAAATTCCTGTAGGGAAGAGAAACCTCTTTCACTGGGAAAGCTTGGAAAGGGAGGAACTCTCAAAACAAGTCTGCCCAGGCATAGCTATTCAACTGCAGAAAATCATCCAGATAGTAACAGAACCTGAATTTTCAGTTTCAGTATTCCTCAATGCTGACACTAAGTGAGGAAGCTGGAAATTTTACTCACAAAATATGGTATAGGTGCAATATAATAGTTGCAGTGTAATAACAGCAATTTGAAGAGCACCAAATGTACCATTCTGGCTGCTAATAGTATTTTAAAGGCAATTGTCAGTATGCTGTGACTATGCCACATTTCTAAATGGGTGGGCATACATACAATACATATCAATTCAAGGCAAGTGTACTTTCCTCCTGCTCAATTTAGTGGAGCACTTAGCTTGTAAAATGTAGGTCTAAATTTTCAGATAAGTATAAGATTTTATCTATAATCATTACAGAGACTGTTAATAGGATCCAGAGAGGTAACACATAAACAATCACAGTTTTTATAGATCTTGGACAATGTTATTAGCTGAAAGATTCTAGTGGTATTTGTTACCAATGGGAATGTTTATATATGCAATTCTCAACTTATATTTATTATACACATATTTTCACATAAGCAAGGCTAAATAAAGTTCTTCAAGAACTCAGAGTTGGCAATTAAGGCCATATGAATAGGGTGAGCTTTCTGCAATTATTCACTCCAGAGAAAATTGTTCAAATGTGGGGCTGTCAAATTTAAAATAAGGTGTGGTATAGAGAAAAGAAACTTGTCTCTAAACAAATAAAAACAATGGTTTTATTTCCTTCACTAAGATCAACAAAGACCATGGATAAAGATTCAGCAAAATTCAAAAGCATTTGATGTTGTAAGGAACTTCCTTGTTTTACATAGACATTGATTTAATTACTAACAGATATTATTACAAGGCTTTCATTTCGTGGGAGGTGCTTGTGAAAAGGCTGCAAGTCAGACAGATTACATATGTCCGTCTTCTCTGGTAGTTCCTGTACTTTTCTTTTGTCCCTGTCAAGAGAGAAGAGACAAAACTGGAAATACCACAAGTGTAAGAAAGTATTGGAAAACCTTCAGTTCCTACTCTGATAATTCATCAGCATTTGGGAGGAATCCACCTTAAACCTCACAGACAACCTGAAGATGAAGAGCATGTGGCCGAACTCATTTTAAAATATTGCCTTTAATTTTCAGCCATTTGTATGAGTGGCCAGGTGTTTTATCAAATGTTGCTAAGACTTATGAAGTAGTGTTGCTTGTCACACTAACAGGCTTTACATCTATAAATCCTTAGGCAATTAGAATCATGCTTTATTTTAGATACCTGAGATTTTTTTGAAGTACTTTTTAAAGGTGATGGAGAAGGGAATATACATAATAGGAAAACAGATTTATGAATAGCAATAGCTTTTTTTTTTTGCCTCTGAGATAATCAGGGTTTTTTTCATAGAAGCTGCTCACTCTGCCTTAAATTCTTTTAATCAGTTGTGTCTGTGAGTGTATCTTTTAACTCTGATTCCTAAAGGAGTGAGAAATTATATGTAGTACTCTGAAGGAGGAAAAAAAAAAAAAAGGAAAA
>NDXB01007857.1:0-31172 GCA_002631895.1 Agapornis roseicollis | reverse complement strand
ACCTCACACTAAACCATGGCACCCAAGGCTCCGTCCAACCTGGCCTTGAACACTGCCAGGGACAGGGCAGCCACAGCTTCCCTGGCCAACCCATTCCCATGCCTCACCACCCTCACAGCAAAGAATTTCTTCCTTAGATCCAATCTAAACCTCTCCTGTTTCAGTTTGAACCCGTTACCCCTTGTCCTGTCACTACAGTCCCTAATGAAGAGCCCCTCCCCAGCATCCCTATAGGCCCCCTTCAGATACTGGAAGGCTGCTATAAGGTCTCCACACAGTCANAATCTAAACCTCTCCTGTTTCAGTTTGAACCCGTTACCCCTTGTCCTGTCACTACAGTCCCTAATGAAGAGCCCCTCCCCAGCATCCCTATAGGCCCCCTTCAGATACTGGAAGGCTGCTATAAGGTCTCCACACAGTCATCTCCTCCCCAGGCTGAACAGCCCCAACTCTCTCAGCCTGTCTTCATATGGGAGATGCTCCAGTCCCTGGTCATCCTCGTGGCCTCCTCTGGACTTGTTCCAACAGCTCCATGTCCTTTTGATGTTGAGGACACCAGAACTGTACACAATGCTCCAGGTGAGGTCTCCCGAGAGCAGAGCAGAGGGGCAGGATCACCTCCTTGGACCTGCTGGGCACGCTCCTTTGGATGCAGCCCAGGATACGGTTGCTTTCTGGGCTTTGGGCGCACACTGCACTTACAAGATTACATACAAGATTCCTTCCCAACTGCATGATGAATCACTGTAACACGTTACAAATTCACCTGCCTTATTTTGTCCATCTGCAAAATGGAGGAATAAAACCAGGACTTAGATTTTCAGCATTTCTACTGAGGCTTTTAAAACATCTGTTGCTATAGAACTGTGGAATCCTTTTTACAAATGAGCCTGAGATATTATCAGCATTCCAAGAGGTAATTACAGAAGGAATAAAAAGAGAAATCACTGTTTTTCCCTGTGTCCTTTGCAACCTTTAAACCTAGCTTTGTAATTGAAGTGCAAACTGACCTTTATCAACAGTACAGCATCGCTAAAAGGTATTATTCTACAGGGCTTGGGGGAATTTGCCATGCTCAGCAATTCACTAATCTTAATTTCCTTCATTGCTGTTCTTCAGACAATGTGGCATCGCTGGATTTTCTTTCTACTCCAGAAGCAAATCAAGCAGGAGAAGCTGAGCAGCTTTATCTGCACTGTCATCTTAATCTCCTATCAACTCACTGCAAGTAACTCAGCTGTTTTGTCCACCTTCTCAAACACCTCAGCAGCTAATTCTAATCCATATTAAATCCATCTTGCAATCTGCTACCTCAGTCGGGTAAATGGTCTACATATAGAAATGATGCATCAGGATCAGCTTAACCATCTGAGGCGGTTCTATCTCTAACCATGCCACACAATACCACAATTGTAATCATGTTCGGTACCAGAAAAACACAAGTAAAATGTGAGGCATCAGAGTTTGTTACTGGGTAATTATATGGAAAGGAAACAAGTGCATTCAGAGCTTCAAATGGGAGAAACATCACAATCCTGCACGTGAGCAGGAAGTCCTCAAGGTATTGATTTCATGAACCTCTTTCACTTCTTGGAGTCCATCCAAAGACATTGGTTTTAAGAGTGCCTAACCCACACCAGAACTGCTCTCTGCCACTACAACCCCAGGTTATCATGGTTCAGCTGAGTTTGCAGTCATGGAATCAGTTAGGTTTGAACTGTCAGAGAATCATTTTGATTGGAAAAGACCCTTCAGTTCTTCAAGTCCAACTGTTAACTCAGCACTGCCAAACTCATCACTATACCATGTCCTTCAGTGCCATGTCTACGTGTCTTTTAAATACCCCTAAGGACAGTGCCTGCAGCCCTGTCCTGGGCAGCCTCTTCCAATGCCTCAGCACCCTTTGGGGCAGGAATTGCTCCTCAGCTCCATCTAAACCTGCCCTGGGGCAGCTTGAGGCCGCTTCCTCTTGGCCCATCCCTTGTTCCTTGGGAGCAGAGCCCAGCCCCTCCTGGCTCCATCCTCCTGTCAGGCACTTGGAGGGAGCCATCAGGTCCCCCCTGAGGCTTCTCTTCTCCACACTGAACCCCCCAGGTCCCTCAGCCCTTCCCCATCACACTTGGGCTCTGGTCCCTGCACCAGTTCCATTGCCCTTCTCTGGCCTCACTCCAGCACCTCAGTATCTCTCTTGTAGTGAGGGGTCCAGAGCTGAGCACAGGATTCGAGGTGCAGAACCTTCATCTGCAATGCAGAGCTATCTTTATGCTCCCATCTCCTTCCTTCCACCAGGGACGGGTTCATCTGAATGAGTAACACTGATCTACCTCCCCCCATCTCGCAGTCAACATCGTTTGTGTTGATCATACAAATACAGCCTGTATCGCCCCTTTGCTTACTCATCTCAACCAGCTTCCTCTCAAGTCCTGTATATAAAGCCATGCTCATAAAGGCATCTAGAAGTAGCATCTTGGCTCAAGGGTGGCACAAGCTCATTAGACAACACAGATCAGAGAGATGCTATTTTTGGCCATTCCCAGGATTTTTCCATTTGCACCTTTTAGGAGTTAGCACCTAAACCAAAAGCTGCTTCTCTTTCTGCTCCTGCTATCTTTGTATTTCTTCCCCACCCTAGGTTTTGCCTCTGAGAAACCAGACTGGATTCCAGCCACAAACACCTCCTCTCAAGGCAAGAGATTTCTCCATTCTTCACTCAAAAGGGAGGATATCACCATTTTTGACACCATTTAAAAGGGTGTTAGACAAGACTTTAACGCTCAGGGTTACTGTTTCCTAAAGCTTAAGAGAAAGAAAAGGAGAAATACAGTTGAAATAAAATGCTTATTCAATGTTCTACCTTTTCAATGCTCTAACAAATCTGCTTTCCTCGTCTGCACCTTTCCTAACATGATTGCTGTCATGGGACCGAGTTGCACAGCACTCAGGGGACTCAAAACCTCCAAGTTCATTGAACTATTTACTGTGCTGAAGTGCAGGGGGTTGCGAGCACAGTCTAAACCTTCTGAACTTATTTACTGTACTAATATTATAAGACCACAGAATCATAGAATAGTTCAGGTTGGAAAGGACCTTAAGATCATTCAGTTCCAACCCTCTGCCATGGGCAGGGACACCTCACACTAAACCATGGCACCCAAGGCTCTGTCCAACCTGGCCTTCAATATTGACAGGGATGAAGCATTCACCACTTCCAGTGCCTCAGCACCCTCACACTAAAGAGCCTCTTCCTTATATCTAACCTGAGCTTCTCCTGTTTCAGTTTGAAACCATCACCCCTTGTCCTATCCCTCCAGTCCCTGATGAAGAGTCCCTCTCCAGCATCCTTGTAGCCCCCTGCAGACACTGGAAGCTGCTCTGAGGTCTCCACGCAGCTTCTCTTCTTCCTCCTCTTCCTTCTTTCTCATCTTTTAAAGGAGGATGAAAAGTCCTTCCTTAGCCAGCTTAATCCCTATGGACCTGTGCTAGAGAACAAAGATTTATTCCTCCCCCCTCCCCCCCCATTTTCCTAAATCTAGAAAGAAAACTACCATTTTGTGGCAATGCAATTTGGGAAAGAAGCATGACACTACTTGTTCATTATTCTGCAAGACTGAACTCATAAAGATCACAGGCAAGCTCTCCATGTACAAACTGCATCTGTGTTTTGTGAGCAGAGAGAGGCTATAAGGAGACAGCGATATCAAACGTCCTGGTAAAGATGTATAATCCCCTTGAGGTTTTAACTTTCCTCTCAACCAAACATGAGTGTTTGTCGAACACTTGACCTTCAGCTTTGTTATTCAAGAGGAAGTCGTGGACCCATAGCTGATCATAAGCATTTTATGGAATACATTTTCTAAGTCACACGCTGAATTCCAAGAGCTGTGACATTACTAACAACCAGCCAATGCTATATTAAAATTACCATTTCTTTAAAGCAACCTTGGCTCCTCTTTGCTTTTCTTTGTCATTTTCATCTGGCATTAATCACTTCTCTTCCTCCAAGGAATCTTCCCAAAGAGCATCCTCATTTGGGTTTTCAAGTCCCACTTCAAACAAGGTAGCACAAGAGGTTTGAACCAAACCCCCTATGAGATTTCCTTCTGATCTCCCATTACTGCTCTGTGCAAGTGTGACTTGACAAAAACCATCTCCTTACTCAATGAACACATCTGATGTCCACACAAATTGCCCAAAGATTCGATTAACCTCTGGTGGTTCCTCCCGCAATGGGAAGATGAATTTATTATAGGTCTTTATTATAGGTCCTGATTGACCACAATACAAAAGGAATCATATATTAGAGCACTGCAGTGATACGAGCAAGCCAGAGGGACTTCTCCAACAAGTAATGGCTCAGCAGATCCTTGTGCTCTTCTCCAAGACTGGATTCTACTTTTTCCCTTTCCTTTTGCCCCCAGAAACCCTTCCAGAGGATGCTAATCACTTCCACAGAGAGCCTGCAGAAACATGACTGAACAGATCAGCTGAGGCCAGAGATCACAACAGACGTCACTCCTGGTGATAGAACGGCTGCTCCTGGCTTTATGACTGGTGCAAGACTCAGGGAATAAAGGAGACTTTCTACAAAGCCAATATTCCAATAGATATCAGCATATTTGGACTAGCATCAGATCCCTGAAGGACTCCATGGCAGAATAGTCCTGACAACCACACACTCCATGCCTGCATACATGAATTATTAAACAAACTTCATCCCACGGGTCCCTACAGTCAATCAACATGAACTGCATCACTGAGTGTGTAACTGTGGGCATAAGCACTTACCATTAAAAATGCAGCCATGCTGTCCCCCTCCAGGAAATTTGGGGGTTTGTTTTGGTCTAAAAATCTTTGCAAAACTTGCACTTACAAATGCAGAGGCAACTCACCATGATCAGCATCCCAAGACAGCAGATAAACATCCTGAACTTCTTCCTTACACCCAACCTGAACTTCCCCTGTTTCACCTTCAACCCATCACCCCTTGTCCTATCACTACAGCCCCTATTATTTACCCTCTGCTGTTCACACTCATAGAACGTGAACTGTCTTCAACTCTGCAGGGAAACAGAGACAAAGTATTTGAAGTTGGTTTATTCCTGAAGGTGAGGATGGATTTTACTCTATTGACTTCAAATGCCAATCTGTAACCTAGTCAAATTTTGTATTTCGTGAAAATGGCAAAACAAGTCAACCCAGAATTTAAAAGCTAATATTTTGGGTGATAACAGGAGGGGAAATCTGCATTGTTTTCAATTAAGCAGCTCAGAAAAGCTCCTGAAAATCACCAAAAGTATCACTGATACCATGTTTTTAGAGCAAGTCCAGAGGAGGCCACGAGGATGACCAGGGGCTGGAGCATCTCCTGGATGGAGCCAGGCAGAGAAAGTTGGGGCTGTTCAGCCTGGAGAAGAGAAGGCTGCGTGGAGACCTCATAGCAGCCTTCCAGTGTCTGAGGGGGACCTATAGGGATGCTGGGAGGGGACACTTCATTAGGGACTGTAGTGACAGGACAAGGGATAACAGGTTCAAACTTAAACAGGGGAAGTCCAGGTTAGATATAAGGAACAAGTTCTTTACTGTGAGGGTGCTGGAATGGGTTGCCAAAGGAAGCTGTGAACACTCCATCCCTGGCAGTGTTCAAGGCCAGGCTGGACAAAGTCTAACACAGTCTAGTGTGAGGCATCCCTGCCCAAGGCAGGGGGTTGGAACTGGATGACCTTAAGGTCTTTTCCAACCCTATGATTCTATGGTGGTCAAGTGATGAAAAGGAGGGGAGCAATTTATTCTCCTTCTCTGTTCCGCCTGCTGTCACCCATAAAACAAAAACTAAACCACCATCAGTGTGTGTTCAGCATCTCCCAGATAAACATCTTGGAATACACAGATGGAAAGACTAAGCGTGACTGTATTTTTACACACTGCAATATCCAGCTACACTTCTGGAAGTGTAACAGCTTCTTGCTGGAAATGCAATGTTTGCTGGAGGATGCAGCTGGCTTCCAAAATGGGAAGCTCTTTGCACCTGAGGACCAAATCAAAAGGGGTGCATGGGGGAGGGAGTAGGTTTATTCTTACTATATCTAGGCACTGGAAGAAGGCAATGGTCATTTTTCTGTTTACCCACGTCTGTGCTCTGAATAGTATAACAGTATAAAGTATATAGTATAATAGTATAAAGTATATATTACTTCAGATGTTTCCTTGGCCTTAACATGCAAGGACATGTGCTCATACCGTGGTAACCAACTTCTATTGTTCCTCACATCCTCTGAAGATGTTACAGCCATTGTATTTAACCAGCTGGACCAAAAGCTGATGGGCATATATGTGAACTGGAGATGGGAGCAAGGATATGTGGGAAGGCTGAGACTCCCATGCAACCCATTTTTCACCTGCACAGACACCAGCAGTGAGTGGGCTCACAAAATCCCAAACAGGTTAGGGTTGGAAAGGACCTTAAGATCACCCAGTTCCAATCCCCTGCCATGGGCAGGGACACCTCACACTAGACCATGGCACCCAAGGCTCTGTTCAACCTGGCTGTTATGGTTTTAGCCCAGTCAGCAACTCAGCCACGCAGTCACTCGTTCACTTCCCCCCCCCTTCCTGCCCCTGGTCTCAGAGGGATGGGAAGGAGAATGGGAAGAATGGAACTCCCACAGGTTGAGATAAGAGCAGTCCAGTCACTAAGGTATAACACAAACCACTGCTGCTACCACCAATAATAGTAATGATAAGGGAAATAACAAGGGGAGAGAACACAGCACCTCACCACCTGCTGACCAGTACCCAGCCAACTGAGCAGTGATCTCGCCCTTCCAGATAACTGCCCCCAGTTTGACATCCTGGGCATGATGTGCTGTGCTACGGAATACCTCTTTGGTCAGTTTGGCTCAGGTCTCCTGTCTCTGCTTCCTCCCTCCCAGCTTCCCCTCCTCCGTGGCAGAGCTGAGACTCACAAAGTCCTTGGTCAGACCAAACATCACTGAGCAGCCACTGAACCCATCGGTGTTATCAGCGGTGTTCCCAGGCTGAAAGTCAAAACCACAGCACTGCACCAGCTACTGAGAAGGAGAAAAATGACTGCTGCTGCTGAACCCAGGACACTGGCCTTGAACACTGCCAGGGATGGAGCATTCATCATTTCTATGGGCACCCTGTGCCAGTGCCTCAGCACCCTCACAATAAAAAACTTCTTCCTTATAGCTAGCTTGAATTTATTGTTCCCTTGAGTCACCATGACACCAAGGAGAGATCAGAAACCAAGCTAAGATATGAAAGCATGAGAAAATGACACAAGAAGCAGTGGCAACAAGAGACCATCAAGAGAAGATAGTTGTCCCTAGATGGCATCTTTCCTTGTCCCGAGGCTTGCATCTCCTGGAGCATCAATCACTTGCCACAGATGACTAGTCATTGCTCCACCATTCACAGCTTAAAATTCACAGCCTACATCCAAAGGCTACCTCAACATGGGAAGACACTATTGTGTTGGCCAAGGTTTCTGTCCATTTCAGACCTCTGGCAAGGGCAATGTGGGCTAAAAACAATGCAAAGGAAAACTTTTGTGACAGATTGATTTGTAGCGACTGTTAGAAACTGTTCAGGCATGTGAAGGGATACTCCAAGGACTCCTCTAAGCAGAGAAGGTGGTCAAAAGCAGCTGAATCTATCATCATTGGAGAGTTCTGCACTTCATCACCAGCTTTTGCCATTTATCACTGAGATGTCACACACCTGGAGCATGGGGAATCTTAAGGGTGAAATCTGTCACATAAATACAGTTATTAATGCAGCAAGTGTATTATACAGTTAAATGCAAATGTTGCAATCTGGCAGCCCATTTTTACTGCCAAACCTGGAAGGTTTTTCATGTCAGAAACTGATGCCAGCAGCGATAAATGGAGGATAGATAAAGTTAATCCAGCCGCTCGGAGTTGAGCAGGGAAGGTATTACTTTGAAGGGCTTAAAATATTAACAGAATCAAACATATTTATGGAAATCTTTTTTTTTCCCCTAAAGCTTATACAAGCAGGGTAACAAAACCATACAGAATACTATTAAATCCTGACCGTAATTAAACATGCTGACACTTAAAAGCTTCTGTCTGATTTACTTTAAAAAACATCTTCTTTCAGTAAATTACGATTTTAAAATCTCTGCTCTAAATGAATCTGCATTCCAAAGGAATGAAAATCTTTTTAACAGAAGCTTTTTTTCCAATATATATATGTATATATATATTTAAGCTCCAAATTATTGTATATAAGGATAAGACAGGAAAGGAAAAGAGAAAAAAAGCACATAATTGATAAAATGAACTGAGAGAAAAGCTCACAGCAGCTTCCAGTATCTGAAGGGGACCTACAAGGATGCTGGAGAGGGATTCTTCATCAGGGACTGCAGTGACAGGACAAGGGGTGATGGGTTTAAACTGAAACGGGGCAAGTTCAGGCTGAATACAAGGAAGAAGCTCTTTACTGTGAGGGTGCCCAAAGTGTTGAATGCTCCATCCCTGGCAGTGTTCAAGGCCAGACTGGACAGAGTCTTGGGTGAAGTGGTCTGGTGTGAGGTATCCCTGCCCATGGCAAGGGGCTGGAACTGGATCATAGAATCACAGAATAGTTCAGGTTGGAAAGGACCTTAAGATCATCTAAGGTCCCTTCTAACCCAAGCCATTCCATGATTCTATGGATGCTGTATCAATTCCATCAGAAAAGCAGGTTTGTTTTCTCACACTGTTCAGATGTAGAGCTCAGCCATCTCTTAGTTACATATTAAAACCCTATTCATTTCAATAATAGAATAATGCCAGTGGGAGAAGGGAGGTGGAACCTAAAATATGGGCTTTTCATCAAATCAGAAGGACCATAGAATCACAGAATTAAGTAGGTTGAAAAAGACCTTTACAATCATTAAATCCAACCATTACCCCAGCATTGCCAAGACCACCACTACTAATATATCACTGAGGGCCATATCTATGCAGTTTGTGAACACTTCCAGAGAGAAATCAAGACGTTCTGCAATATGGACACACTAAAAATCCCATCAGTGACAGAAAAAACCTGAAATATCCTTATAACTCCTCCCTAAACAGGCAAATTCTTCTGCTAGGGACTAGTGAAGGATCCAAAAATGTCACAGAGTGAAGATTCATGGGCTACATCCCAGATGATACACTCCTCATGAAGACAAGCAATGCAGGAAGGCTGGTTTGGAGTGTGTGGATTGCTGCTGTGCCCAAACAGCCTCCACAGAAAGGGCATCAAGGACACTGCAGACTACTAAAAGCTCAGTCTCATGGCTTTGAGGTAGCATGACCTGCATGACCACGTTTCTTTTAGGAGATCAAAATAAGACTGGGTCAGAATGCGAAAAAGACATAAAAATGCTATTTTTTTTTTAAGTTAAATTTTGTCACCAGGAGAACAAATCTGGTATTACATGGAGGAAGCCTTATTCCCATGGCTACACTTACGAGGGAATGCCTCAGGACCCAAGCCTCTGTATTCAGCTGAGCACAAGCATCCTTCATCCCAATGTGCGAGGTCAGTAATGAATAAACACAGGGAACATTGCTGCAGGGAAGTGTATCCCACTTAGAATCATAGAATCACAGAATGGTTTGGGTTGGAAAGGACCTTAAGATCATCCAGACCCAAGCCCCTGCCATGGGCTGGGACACCTCACACTAAACCATGGCACCCAAGGCTCTGTCCAACCTGGCCTTGAACACTGCCAGGGATGGAGCATTCACCACTTCTTTGGGCACCCTGTGCCAGGGCCTCAGCACCCTCACAGGAAACAACTTCTGCCTTAGATCCAATCTAAACCTCCCCTGTTTCAGTCTGAACCCATCACCCCTTGTCCTATCGCTGCAGTCCCTAATGAAGAGTCCCTCTCCAGCATCCTTGTCACCCCCTTCAGACACTGGAAGCTGCTCTGAGGTCTCTCTTACTTCTCAGAGAGCATTGCCCACGTTACAGGGATGCTTTTATTCCCAGCCTCTTCTTTGAGGATGCTGGCAGATGAACCAGACATACCCACCCACAAAAACAAAGACTGGTTTTCATTGTCTCTTGGAGACTGTGCTTTATCCGGGTGTTTAATTGCATTTGCCTACATTAAAAGCTGTTTGGCTTCAGTGCCTAATGTCAGAGAAATCCCGCATCCTACACCCTCTGGCTAAGCAGGCAGAAAAATGCCTTAGGAACTTGGATTGTTTAAAGGTCAGGAAAAGAAACAGTCGATTATTCCTGCAACATATCAGTACTTGGCAAGCTGTTTGTAGCCAAGCATCACTGAAGTCTGTCAGCACTGTCTCCTGGTCCCAGCTCCTCACCTCTATGCATCTTTTGCTCCCATTCCCTCCCCAGTTAATCCATGTTGAGCTGCACCCAGCAGTCTCCATTCAGAGCTTCCTATGAGAGTTTATGTCTTATTTGGCAGGATATTCAGCTGGAAGCATGTAGCACACAGGTAAGAAGCATGTAGTAACACAGGTAAGAAGCATGTAGTAACACAGGTATTTGTGTTGGCTCTAGGAAGAGCCTGGACCAAGATTACTCACTGTTGGGTCCACCTATTCCCTACTTGCACATAAACATCCAAGTCCATCTCTCTGACTAGAGCTGACATCCATTTGGGATGAACCCCCTCAAATCCCCTTGCCACAGACACAGTCCACAGCTATCAATGGGAGAGAAACCACTGGAGAAAAGAAAATAGCCCAGTCTCACAAGAAGCCTGCCCTCATCTGATGCACTTACAAATCCTGTGCTTAAGAGGCAGACAGTCTACATGGATTTGAAAACGAGTCAGACAACTTCGGGTTTGTTTTGTTTAAGCAGGACCCTGCAGCTATGTAAGCAAATACTTTTGCAGTATAGGGACTATGGTAGCTACACGTCCTATGTGGCAGGACAATTTTTCCCCATGAATCCCTATTTCCAACTATTCTTCCTTCTTCTCACTTGCCTAACAGTCTCATTTTAGACAGTGATAGTCACCTAGTTAGTATCAACGTAAAAAACAGGGCAATTTTACTATTAGATACTCACACTTTGCTTTCCTAATAGCCAAGAATATGAAAACAACAAATGTTCACTCACATTCCCCAACCAAGTTAGAGGATGCTCAAGGAGAAACATGCATCAGCCTTTGAAGGAAAGGGGTTAAGTGGCAAAGGAAGAAGATTAAGCCGTGATTTGCAGCCAGGGAAGCAGAAAACATTGCCCCAAAGGTCTCACCTGAAGAGCTGACCCTCTGCTTGCTCCTGAACGTAGAGATATATGCAGCACTGCCAGCTCCCGTGATTCATGGCATGCTGCTTTTTGCTGCTGCAGCTCTCATGAGAGACAAGAGGAGATGCCTGTAGAGCATTCAAGGCCACTTGCATGTATCAGGCAATGAAACAGGGGGCAATGTGAAGGACACATCAGTGTTAAAAGAAGGGGAAGGAATGGGAGGATTGAGCTGCTGGTCCTCCTCTGCTTGCACCCTGCAGCTGTTGAGTTTGGAGATGCAAAGAACTGAAGAGGAGAATAAGGAGAGACTTTCTGTTAAAGCTTGGGGAGTAGAGATAAACCAGGAGAAGGACTTGGGGGTGGTGGTCGACTGNATGGGAGGATTGAGCTGCTGGTCCTCCTCTGCTTGCACCCTGCAGCTGTTGAGTTTGGAGATGCAAAGAACTGAAGGGGAGAATAAGGAGAGACTTTCTGTTAAAGCTTGGGGAGTAGAGATAAACCAGGAGAAGGACTTGGGGTGGTGGTCAACTGGAACATGAACATGAGCCAGCTTCAGTGTGCGCTCACAGCCCAGAAAGCAACCGTATCCTGGGCTGCATCAACAGGAGCGTGACCAGCAGGTAAAAGGAGGTGATCCTGCCCCTCTGCTCTGCTCTTGTGAGACCTCACCTGGAGCACTGTGTGCAGTTCTGGTGTGCTCAACATCAAAAGGACATGGAGCTGTTGGAACAAGTCCAGAGGAGGCCACGAGGATGATCAGGGACTGGAGCATCTCCCATATGAAGACAGGCTGAGAAAGTTGGGGCTGTTCAGGCTGGGGAAGAGAAGGCTGCGTGAAGACCTCATAGCAGCTTCCAGTATCTGAAGGGGGCCTATAGGGATGCTGGGGAGGGACTCTTCATTAGGGACTGTAGTGACAGGACAAGGGTGATGGGTTAACACTGAAAAAGGGGAGGTTCAGGTTGGATGTAAGGAGGAAGTTCTTTATTGTGAGGGTGCTGAGGCACTGGCACAGGGTGCCCGGAGAAGTGGTGAATGCTCCATCCCTGGCAGTGTTCAAGGCCAGGTTGGACAGAGCCTTGTGTGCCATGGTTTAGTGTGAGGTGTCCCTGCTTATGGCAGGGGGGTTGGAACTGGATGATCTTCAGGTCCTTTCCAACCCAAACCATTCTATGATTCTATGATTCTAGGAGGCTGGAAGGAGACAGTTGCAGGGATTCTGGTGCAGGGAAGCACTCTTAACATAAAAATAAACTGCATTTCGATATCCAGACAAATATTTTTAATTCCCAGATCAAAAATAATGATTTTAATTAGTGCATTATGCATCTATTTATGTGGCTGCTCAGGAAACAAGGAAACCATCCAGCTATGTTCTTTGGAGTGCTCTGAAGAGTCAAGGAACTGATTCCTATATAAGAATAGGCGTGCAACACAATAGCAGCTCTGTGTGATAGGATAGAAAGGCATTCCCGCGTTAGGGATCTCCAGCAGTAACTAAGGTAGTTAATGCTACAAATAGCACTGTAACACATGTAAACATCTTCTGTGGTTACATCCATCCCCAGGCTGACTCTTCACTCTTGCAGCTTCTCCAGTCTCCTAAATTTAGCCCCAGCTCTTTTGACTATTCTTGCTATTACTATTTTTAATCCTCAAGTTTGCACAACAGAGTACCTGTGAATTAGGGCAGATCTGAGACGCTGATGAAAGCAATGGATTGAGAAGAAGGGAGACTGTAAACCAGCATGAGAGTTTCTATTGCACCGAGAAGGTCAGTCGAGGCCATCAGGCAAATTACAGTGTCTAAAGCCAACATAAAGAAACAGGAATCAAATTGTCCCCTTTGTTCAGAGCAGAATCTCAGCAGGAACTGCAGTCACACACACAAAATCAGAGCCACATCCTAAGAAGTTGATTTCCGCATGCGAGAGGAAGGGAAGCAGCTTTAATAAATGGTGCTGCCTCTGGAAAAGGCATTTTAATTCTCTAATTGGCATGTGTACAATGAAAACTAACTGTGCGAGTTCATGTATACACGTATCTAGAAGAGAGTTTAATGAACTGCATCTACTGCAAGTGGAACTGAAGTTTCATTTCCTCTATGTCGTGTTGCGTGATGCAGGTTTCACCACCACAATGCATTTTCCCACCTATAAAATATCTTATAGCTCCTTCCCTCTTCTTTTCTCTCTTGGGTTAATGGTCTTTGGCAAAGTATAAGCGGGAGGGGGAGAAAAAAGGTACATAAGCTTTTCATCAGGGACTGCAGTGACAGGACAGGGGGTGATGGGTTCAAACTGAAACAGGGGAAGATCAGGTTACATATAAGGAAGTTCTTTACTGTGAGGGTGCTGAGGCACTGGAATGGGTTACCCAGGGAAGTGGTGAATGCCCCAGCCCTGGCAGTGCTCGAGGCCAGGTTGGACAGAGCCTTGGGTGCCATGGTTTAGTGTGAGGTGTCCCTGCCCATGGCAGGGGGTTGGAATTGGATGATCTTAAGGTCCTTTCTAACCCAAACCATTCTCTAATACTACAAGCATCTGTTATGGTTTAACCGCAACTAAGCACCACACAGCTACTTGCTCACTCCTGCCCTGTAGCACAGGGGAGAGAATTGGAAAGGGAAAGTGAGGAAGCTCATGCATTGAGACAGTTTTATAAGCAAAGCAAAAGCCATGCACACAAGCAAAGCAAAGCAAGGAATTCATTCACCACTCTCCATGCTCAGGCAGGGATTCAGCCATCACCAGGACAGGCTCCATCACACGTAATGGTGACTTGGGAAGACAAGCATCGCCACTCTGAACTCATCCCCTATCCTTCTTCTTCCCCCAGCTTTATATGCTGAGCATGATGCCATGAAGTATGGAATATCCCTTGGGTCAACTGGGGTCAGCTCCCAACTCCTTGTGCACCCCCAGCCTACCTGCTGGTGAGGTGAGGAACAGAAAAGGCCTTGACACTGTGTAAGCTCTGCTCAGTGATAACGTAACATCCCAGTGTTATCAGCACTGTTTCCAGTACAAATCCAAATCACAGCCCCATACCAGCTACTACAAAGACAATTACCTTCCTCGCTACCAAAACCAGCACTGCATCCACCTCTGGACAACCCCAACAACAACAAAAAACAATGAGCAAGAGAGAACATCAACGCACACAGAGCCACAGAAAGCCCTCTTTCACTGTGGCCCATCACTTCTTACCTACCGACCCTTCTTTGTCACCTGAAACCAGCTCAAGCAAAGCTTGATACAATCAGTGCACATCCCACCATCATTATTTATCTATAGAAAGGCCCAAAAAAGGGTCCAGTTATAAAACAAGGACAAAAGATGGGGTGAGAAAAGATGAGGAAAGAGTGAAAAGGCTGGGACAAAGAGAGATCTGCACTGATTCAAAAGAGACTCACAGTCCATCCTGTAGCTCTTGAGTGTCGTTTGAGGTCCCCAGAGATCGAAGGCTTCTTTCCAGAGAGGTCACTGTCAACAGCAGAGAAAGAGAAGATAAAGAAGAAGCACACTTTGGCAGAGAAAACTGTACAGACTTTTGTTCAACTGGTTGGCATTTAATTCTAGCATTTAAACAGTGCAGTGAAGTGGTGTTTGGACAAGTAATTCATGAGACAAAGGGGACAACATCTAGCAATGGCTGCTACCCAAAACCAAACCAACTGGCTTCCTTGGGTGCATAAATGGTGAATCCATGTATCCATCCCTGGCAGTGTTCAAGGCCAGGTTGGATGAAGCCTTGGGTGACATGGTTTAGTGTGAGGTGTCCCTGCTTATTTATGGCAGGGGAGTTGGAACTGGATGATCTTAAGGTCCTTTCCAACCCTAACTATTCTATGATTCTATCACACACCATAAGGTGATGGGATATGACTCCTTGTAACAGCAAGAAAACCCTCCATCCCTCCATGATGGCTTTAAACCAGAATAGGGTAGACTGAAACTAGATATAAGGCAGAAGCTGTTCCCTGTGAGGGTGCTGAGGCGCTGGCACAGGGTGCCCAGAGAAGCTGTGGCTGCCCCATCCCTGGCAGTGCTCAAGGCCAGGTTGGACACAGGGGCTTGGAGCACCCTGCTCCAGTGGAAGGGGTCCCTGTCCATGGCAAGGGGTTGGGACTGGATGAGCTTTAAGATCCTTTCCAACCCAGACCATTCTGATTGTAATAACAGATTTTAGTGTCTGGTTTGGCGATTCAGTACGATAAAGCTTCAAGGAACTGTCTGTAACTGGGCTAGTAATGATTATCCGTTGCTGGATGAAGAATGTTTTAAAGAATAAATTGGAAGTTTTCACTAATGACCATTTCTGTCTCTAGAACAGCATTCATCCTGCAGAGATCTCTCAGACAATTGTAATTTACTCTCCTCCTCCCTCTGCAATGCTAACGAACCAATCCCTTGTGCAAACTAAATGCTGTCTGTTTCAAAGGGAAAACTTTGCATCATCTAAAAATACTCCTGGGCACACCAGAACAAAGCAGAGTGTGGTCCTTGGAGAAGGGAGATCAAGTCAATGTAGAGAAAGCACTTACGTAGACACTGAAGCCCTAAGAAGATGTTAATGTTATGTGTGCAACTCCAGAGGGGAAAACAGCAGCTACAGCATCCAGGCACCTTTCTAACCTGAGCTGCAAAGGCAGGATAATTCCAAGTGAAAGCTATTCTTCCTCCTAATGGAGATGAGGTTGATTGAAGACATGGAGCTGTTGGAACAAGTCCAGAGGAGGCCACGAGGATGATCAGGGGCTGGAGCATCTCCCATACGAAGACAGGCTGAGAGAATTGGGGCTGTTCAGGCTGGGGAAGAGAAGGCTGCATGGAGACCTCAGAGCAGCTTCCAGTATCTGAAGGGGGCCTATAGGGATGCTGGGGAGGGACTCTTCATTAGGGACTGTAGTGACAGGACAAGGAGTAATGGGTTCAAACTGGAACAGGGGAGGTTTAGATTGGAGATAAGGAAGAAATTCTTTCCTGTTAGGGTGCTGAGGTGCTGGAATGGGTTGGCCAGGGAGGTTGTGAGTGCTCCATCCCTGGCAGTGTTCAAGGCCAGGTTGGCATGGTCTAGGATCTGAGGTGTCCCTGCCCATGGCAGGGGGTTGGAACCGGATGATCTTAAGGTCCTTTCCAACCCTAACTATTCTATGATTCCATAAGACAGATCTTATACAGTTCTGTGCAAAACCAGTACAGAACTTTGTTATTGCCTGCTTTGGAGAAGATTGGAGAAGGAAGCAGTTTTCCTATTGCAGAAATCTGTTCAAGATTTCATACCATTTCACATCAAGCCAAATCCAAGAGCTTTCATATTTGTTGAATAGTTTAGAAAGCAAATATAAAGGGGAAAGAATCTGAGGCAGGAATGCAAAGTGCATGGCAGGAATGCAAGAATGCACTTGTAAGTCAGGTGAGACACTGACTTCAGTTTAAGACCCCATCCTAAAACTTAACCTAATAATCTAATCCAAGCATAATATTTACACACTTACATAAAGGTCAGCTACCTGAAAAGGACAAGATATGCATTTTGGAGCAGGATGAGGCACATTGAGAAGAGTGCCATTGGAGTTGCACTGATTTACTTAAACTAAGATTTTGGCACCAGCTGTCTACACCATTGCAATCCTCAAAATCAGTAGGGGATAAGAAACCTCTTATGGATGGCAATGGAGACTTAATCACACCTGGGGGCTGCTGAGGAATCCTCAGCTCAGCTTCTTACATGGAGGTAATGGCACTGCACATGGCACCAACCTGTCACAGAGAGTCATTAATGAGCAAGGAACAGGAATTAGAGAGGGAACAGACCCATTAGAGCACTCAGGTTCTCCATCTGACCAGAACAGGTTTGATTCCTTTGGTATACCCTCCATTGATCAGCCCTTCAGACAAGATGCACCAAACCAACCCCTTTACAACTGTGATTTCTTTTCCTATTTATGAGGCATTCACTGAGAGGCAGCTTAGAGCTGTGCAAAGCCTTCATTAAAATAAGTAGGAAGAGAAGCCATCCATAAGACACATTCCTGTAGTATTTGAGCTTCTTTTTGTGTGCTTGGGGTTCTTTTTCTCCCTGAAAGGAAAAGCAATTAGACCAAAAAACCCAACAAATTTAAAACTCGTGTTCATTAAAGCACTATCCCTGTGCTCAACAGGAACAGCTCCCAAAGAATTAAAGAAAGAAAGAAGAGGCAAAGAATAAGAAAGATCTCCCTCTACTCTGGGCACTTTCGTATGAGATGGCATAGATACAAAGCCTGCAACTTCACCACCTGGCAGGAGAGTGATCCAGTAGCACACGAACAGCATCAACTGTTCTGGCTATGATCTCTATGCAACGCATGAGGAAGATTTCCATTTCCATAGCAGGCAAAGGGAGCAGGAGCTGTGTGTCTGTGAGATCAGCCACACAGAGCTCTAAAGATCCCCCTGGGTCAGGAGGCAAGGCCTGGACTGCACAAGAAGGATTTGAATCACTCCAAAGGCTGACTTCTGCAGAAAGAGTAAGGAGAGCAAAGAGGAACAAAGCACGTGGTGTTTAGTACCCCTATAGTGTTACTCAATAAAAACCAACAGTGTTTTAAAATCCCAGCACAAAGTTGACTTCCTGCTTCATTAAAAACAATCATGTCCCAAAGAGAGAAAAAAGTATAGCTGAGACTGTCCGTAACTTGGCATTCTGGGACTCTACCCAACAGAAACCATGGCAGAGGGGTTGGAATTACATGAACTTAAGGTCCTTTCCAGCCCTAACTATTCTATGGGGAGCCTGTGACATCTCTAGCATCCCAGGTGGGAGTAGAGCATTTCAAGTGCACAGTTTGGCCTCCAAACACAATGGGGAATGTAGAAAACCCCAAAGAGGCTGGGGCAAGGCAGGAAAAGAAGGAGGTGTGATTGGACTAATGCAACCCTGTGGGATGCTCAACACACCATGCCCAGCACAAGAGGAGGACAAACCATCATCTGGCAAGCATCTGCAATGAAGCCGCTCAGCTGCGTGTGTGGTGATACTCAAACAGCAGCTCTGGCTTTTCCTACGTGCTCTGAGAAAGGACTTGCTGAGTTTCCTGATGAGACCATATGGTACAGCTGCAGAGGACAGCCAGGATCACGGGCATCCTTTCCCATTTTAGAACCCTACAAAGTTCTTTGCCTAACGTGGATTAGCTCTGCCCATCAGCAGCACACTCACAGCATCCCTCTGCTGAAAAGCTGGACCCACTTTTGGGGTGAAGGCTATGAACAAGTCACAAAGAAACTGACTGAATCTGACTTTAGCAGATAAAAAATAATACGGGTGGTGAACTGAGCAACAACAGCAGAGTATCTTATGGGCATCTCTTCAATGTAAAAGCACTTCTAAAAGCATTATAAATTCATACATTCATAGATTTTAAAGGCCAGAGAGAGCAATTCTGATTATCCCATCAAATTTCCTACCATAAAATCTGGTCCCATCACTCCTGTGTCAAGACTGTAGCTGGGCTAAAGTGTATCTTATACAAAGACATTCAAATCTTGATTTAAAGGTTGAAAGCCATGCCAAATCCATCACATCCCTGCAATAAGGAGATTTAATGGCTAGTTATCCCCATACAGAAGGACTGAATTTGTCTAGCTTTGACTCCTATCTCCTGATCTTGTTATGTGTGAGAATGTTACATTAATGAGCCCTATGCTATCTATTTGATGCCTTTCTTCCCAGAGAAGTACTTACATACCATGATCAAGTCCTCTTAGATGTCTGAAACAGAAGTTCAGATGGCACGCATTTTAAAGGCTCATTTTCAGACTTCAAAGAGTTGTCACAGCTCTTTTCTGTACCCTCTCCAATTTTGCAAGCTAGTTTTAAGTAGAGACCTTGTCATTACCTGCTTCACAGAGCACTCGATGCAGGCAACTCTTAACAGAAAGCACTTCATCGCATACTCTATACCATCTCGAGAGGAGAAACAAAGACTCCCCGAAATTGCTTAAATACTAATTGAGTGGATTAATGGCATTCTAATCAGGAATAAAAACAGAAATCGGATCGTGGCATTTCAAGAGGATGCACCAAGGTTTCCTCAGGATAAACTCCACTACAGCAGGGGTTGTGATTTCAGCACAGAGATGCATCAAGTCGTCCCTAACCTGGCTAGTTTGGGTATCAATAGCACACATAGACTTGCAAGCAGTTTGCAAAACTTCACACTGAGACTTTGGCAGCCGTAGTGCCACTATCATTCATCTCTACCATTTTCAAAGTAAAACTACCAGTGATGGAGCAACCAGCTACCTGCTAATAGAGGTATTTCGGTGTGTTATAATAGGACAGACATCCATGTGTAAGCCAAGTTGTAGCGATCACAGTGAGAAACTCAACCTGCCACAGTGGCCATAAGCCCAGGCCACAGCACCAGAGTTTTCTTAGAGACATGGACACGCTGGAGACAGCCCAAAAAAGAGCCACAGAGACGATTAAGGGTCTGGAGCATCTCTATGAGGAAAGGTTGAGAGGACTGGGACTGTTCAGCCTGGTAAAGAGAAGGCTGAAGGGAGGGTCTTATCACTGAATCATAGAATGGTTTGGGTTGGAAAGGACCTTAAGATCATCCAGTTCCAACCAATGACAGAAATAAGGAAGCACTAAAATCCTTTCTTTACACCTAAGCCAGGCCTCTCTGTCACCCAATCCCCACACACACCAAGCAGAACAGACAGGGAAACTGTCAAGATAACGCAGAAGCTATTTCAAAGTTCACCATAAAATAAGCACCCAGTAATTTTAGATCCTTGTCTATCAGTTGTGTGGTTTAGAACTGGGATAGGATGCCATTAACTATCATTCAGCAATGTTAAGTTTACATCCATCAACAAAATACATCCAACCCACCAAAACTGATGAGCCACAGCACGTCTCCAAAGGAGGGAAGCACTCTACAGCTCTACAGTCCAGGGAGACATGAGCAGGAATAGCATCTCTGCTTCATCTACAGAGTGAAGAATAACAGAAGAGCTTGGGTGTTGATGTTTTTATAAGGGAGATAGATGCTTTGCAAGCTCATGTGACAGGCTCTGAACGTTGTAGTGCTGCAACACATTAGGAAACGAGTCTGGCTGGTTCCACCTTTCTGCATTCTAACTCCCTGTTGTAACAGATGACACAATTAAAAATAGAAAAGGATGTGGTCTCAGCACGGATTCAAATAGATCTGTGCCTGTTTAATGGAACATACGGCGGAATATTTTTACATCTTATAAAAAACGGGCTATTGGACACGTGCTGGTGCTCGTGAGATGCAGCAGCAGCGACACTGCATTAATATTTGCTCCCTGACAACAGGAGTTGCCATACAGTGTGTACATACACACTAGCCATCAGCAGAACAGCACACAGTTGACTAGGAAACCTTTCATTATACACACCATTGGAGTTGATTCGGAAGACGTTGGCTGAAGTCTCTTGAAAAAGTTCCTGTAGCTCGTTGGGATCAATCTGAGTAGCTGTGAAGACAAAAAGGGAGATGTGTTAATACTGGATAACACCATTCACTTTGAAAAGGGCTCCCTCCCTGCTCATCCTCTGGAGGAGCATGCAGGCTCCTCCTCGCTGCAGTTTAGCCTTAGTAGGTGGATGTTGCCTTACACAGTGTCTCATCATGCAACTTGCACTGGAGAGGCAAATACCTACTCCAGGACCATCAGGATAGTAGAGCTGCTGCTGCAGCACAGCAGATATGGCCCATATGGACTGAGACAGCATTTGTGGGGATCACTAGCCATTGGAATAGATATTATTCCTGCTGATTAATCAAGTTGGGGGAATCAGAGCCAGGAATGAACGAGAAACCATAAACACAACAGCATGGTTAACCACCCTGTCCAGAGCAAAAAGGCACACAAGTAGGTTCTGCCTTCAAAAACGTGGTTGGAAGCAGTGACCTCAGTGGAACTGATCCATGGGCTCAAAGGTTTTGGGTCCTCCATGCATCCATATTCCACCCCAAAGAAAGGTTTTGCTTCTTCCTATTTTTTCCTGATATCCCAACTGCAAGGGTCAACGACAAAGTGCCAAGAATTGCCATTGCCACTGCTCAGAAGACTTCTCTGTTACCTTCACAAGGTCTTACTTTGGCCAAAGTGCCCAAATCTACCCTAGGAGAGCACTGAAGTGAGGATTTGTATGTTTTGGGGTTGAGGTTTGGAGGGTGCGGGGTTGTTTGTTTCATTCACAACTTTAAACCATTGAAACTCTCCTGAGCTCTTCCACAGCTCCATCATCCCCAGAGAAGCAGCAACATGATGCTGGACTGGGCTGTATTACACAGAAAGGATACACCTTTTAAGCTTTAAACAGACACATGAGTTTTGATACGCAAGTCACCACCAGAAGTATTCTCTGATACAGATCTCTTGGCACCAGCTTATTGGCAGCAGCTTTAGAGCAGGCTTTCCCACGGTTTATCCCTATTCTGCCTCCCATCTGGGTCAGCATTTACAGGTTTCCCAGAATCTGCCCTATTTGAAACTTTGCTCAAGTCCAAAAGCACCACAGGGCTTGTCCACCCAACACACCACAATGCATTCAAGCAGCCACTGCTATTAGCAAGCTGCTCCTCTGAGATGAAGCATTACAGGAACTTGAAGAGCAGCTGTGATTCCTATATTCAAATAACTGTATGACTTGAATAGGCTGTAACTGTGACATATTAGAATCATAGAATAGTTAGGGTTGGAAAGGATCTTAAGACCATCCAGTTCCAACCCCCCTGTCATAAGCAGGGACACCTCACACTAAACCATGGCACCCAAGGCTCTGTCCAACCTGGCCTTGAACACTGCCAGGAAAGGAGCATTCACAACCTCCCTGGCCAACCCACTCCAGTGCCTCAGCACCCTCACAGCAAAGAATTTCTTCCTTAGATCCAATCTAAACCTCCCCTGTTTCAGTTTGAACCCGTTACCCCTTGTCCTGTCACTACAGTCCCTAATGAAGAGCCCCTCCCCAGCATCCCTATAGGCCCCCTTCACATACTGGAAGGCTGCTATGAGGTCTCCACGCAGCCTTCTCTTCCCCAGGCTGCACAGCCCCAACTCTCTCAGCCTGTCTTCATATGAGAGGTGCTCCAGTCCCTGCTCATCCTCATGGCCTCCCATGGACTTGTTCCAACAGCTCCATGTCCTTCTGCATACCTCCACCAAATTTCCCCGGTTAAGTGTATAAGTGTATATTGCACTTGGGTAATCGCAATCCAAGAGTGCAGCACAAGCTGGGATCTACTTGGCTTGGTAAAAGCTCTATGAAAAGGGACCTTGGCATCCTGGTGGATAACAGGCTCAATATGAGGGAACAGTGTGCTGGTGCAACAAAGAGCAAGCATGATGTTGGGCAACATCAACAAGTGCATCACCACGGAGATGAAGATGTCATTTATTCTACCTAACATCTGTCAGGCCACATCTGGAATACTGTGTTCAGTTTTGGTCGTCAGGTTTGGACAGGCTGGAGAGGGTCCAGAGAATGGACGCAAAGAGGATCCAAGAACTGGGAAGCTGTGTGAGGAAAAGCTGAGAGACATGGACTTGTTCAGCCTGTAGAAGAGGTTGGGAAAACTTACTTACCCCCATGTCCCAGTATTTAAAGGGTAGCTACAAAGACAACTGAGACTCCCTTTTTGCATGGAAAACATGAGGAAGGATAGGCACAAGTTACTCCTGGGGCAATTCCAGTTGGATACTAGAGGAAATGTTTCCCAATGAGAACAACCAGCCACTGGGAAGTGGTGGATTCCCCAATGTTGGATACTGTTAAGTTTCATCTGGACATGGTGCTGGGACATCTAATCCAGGTCATGCTTTGCCTAGAAAGGTTGGACCAGATGATCCTTAAAGTCCTTTCCAACCTGCCATTGTATGATTCTATGAAGCTCTTATAACACCAAGCAGTGATGGAGCACAGCAAAACCCATCAACACTGAACAAAGAAAGAAGCCCACTAAATGCACTGCTCAGGCCAGTCCTGAGGATGCTTGAGGACAAGCTCCACATCCCAGCAGCACCATCAGGGATTTTCCACTGCTTCTCACACATCTCACCCACAGCAACGCTCACATGAGACAATCCAGCCCTGTAACAGCCGTAAATAAAGTCTTGAATCAGTCTGTCAGGTTGACACAAATCCAGGGCATTAAATGGTGTTTAATCCAAATGCACAGGGGATCATTGCTAGAGATTTTCCCACTCTTCCCATAGTTCCTCTTAAATCAGCCGTCCCAGACACTCCTTTCCCTTGCTTTATATATGAGGCTATATATATAACACAAGAAATTAGCTTGGGCTTACTTGTCCCCCAGGAATTCCACTTGTTACTAACAAGATCCAGCTTTCATTAAATCACTGACTAAAGAGCAGCACAGAATAAAACTTTCAGAGCTTTATAGTGTGCTAACTCCAGGTTTAGAATCACAGAATAGCTAGGGTTGGAAGGGACCTTAAGATCATCCAGTTCCAACCCCCCTGCCATAAGCAGGAACACCTCACACTAAACCAGGGCACCCAAGGCTTTGTCCAACCTGGCCTTGAACACTGCAGGGATGGAGCATTCACCACTTCTTTGGGCAACCCATTCCAGTGCCTCAGCACCCTCCCAGTAAAGAACTTCTTCCTTATATCTAACCTGAACTTGTCCTGTTTCAGTTTAAGCCCATTACCCCTTGTCATAGAATCATAGAATAGTTAGGGCTGAAAAGGACTTTAAGATCATCCAGTTCCAACCCCCTACCACAAGCAGGGTCACCTCACACTAAACCATGCCACCTATCGTTACAGTCCCCGATGAAGATATCCTATCATTATAGCACCTCTCCATCATCCTTGTAGCCCCCTTCGAAGGCTTGAAATCTCAACCCATAAACATCCAACAGAAAGCTCTGTATCACCCCCACACCTCAAACAAGTTCAAATTACATGAGACACCAAAGGCAGATGCAGGGTTTGTGTAGAACTTTCAAACAGTTTGAAAATGCAGTGCTTGGAGAAAGCTGCATGGAACTTCCTGCCCCTGGACTTTAATATCATGTTACAGCCTGGTTTCATTTTGGGTTTGCTTTAGAAAAGCCAAGCAAAGAGTTACAAGGAGTTTTAACTGCTCCAATTTCAAGCTTCAACACATCCAGCAGCGCTGTTGCAACTGTTCATGGAGCATTCAACAGTTCAAGCAGACAAGCAAAACGATTTAAAAGCAGCAGCAGAATGCAAAGCAAAACTGCATCTCTAGTGCCAAGCGGAGTAAAGACACACGGAGACTGCACAGGGAAGTGAATGTGAACTACAACTGTGCCTAATAAAACATTAAACATCTTTGACTACATCAAGTGATGCTGAAATACCATGACACCCAAGAAGGAGCAAACACTTTGCATGCCCCAACAGTAACAGAGTTTAGGGCTACAGCTGGGAAAAGATGACTGTCACTTACACTGTGGGTCCTGAGAGCTGTGAAGGTTTTGCATTGGCCATGTAACAGAACCCTATATGCGATTTTTTCTCCTTTCCTTCCTTAGCTGGACATTTCCAACACTTTCCATTTATTTTCCACATCTGCAGAACCTCCTTGGCAGGAGACAGGACAACCCAATTGCTCTCAGTTCAACCCAATTGCTATCAGGTCAACCCTTGAAGTGCTGATGTGTTTTATTTACTACAATTGCTAGAACAGCAGCAGCTAACACTGGCAGTTCTGATATTCTCTTTACTAATTCTTTCTTTTACCTGAAAAGCTACAGTTATGTGCAATAAATGGAAAGCATAAGCTTATAAGTACATGATTTACTAAAGCAAAGCGTGTTCACACGCACTCTGGTCAACTACAATGGGAGAGCTTAGCTGCAAATGTGGTCTTACGGAACTATGCGACTTCAGTGCAGTGAGCTGACACTGCCAAGCCTACCACTAAACCATAACCAAGTGCCACATCTTAAAGTCCTTTCAATGTCTCCAGGGATGGTGATTGCACCACTTCCCTGGCAGCCTATTCCAATGCTTGACAACCCTTCTGGTGAAGGTTTTCCTCATATCCAATCTAAACCTCTCCTAAAACAACTGGAGGCCATCTCCTATTGTCCTATTTCTTCTCACCCGGGAGTAGAGATTGACATACACCTTGTCCCAACCTCCTTTCAGCGAGCTGTAGAGAGTGGTTCATAACCATACAAGCCTTACACATGATTTTTGCAACCATTATTCCAGTGTTTTCCATGCTTCAGCGCAATTCTATCTCGAACTCATCACACCTCTGTCTATGGGAGACACTCAGGATGAGGCCTGGCCAGTGCACTGATGTGGCGTCACTGCCTGGAGCAAAATACAACCTGGGAACTCCTGGTCTGCTGCCCTCCATCCTGCTCAGGATGGAGAAGACCCTTCTGATGCATGTGGTCATCCCTGGGGCTCTCAAGGCGCTGTGATACCCATTCGCTCCAACCATCACCGACAACAGAGGAAGGAGGAATGTGAGCAAGCTGGCAAGCAGAAATGCCTTTCAATTCCTCGTCAAGAAGAAATGCAAATGCAAAGCCTGAGCAGGCTTATAAGGTCTTGTCTCTAGTGAACTGGATATAATTAATATCCAAAGGGAATAGCTAGAGGTCTAGGACAACATGCATGGTAAAGGTATCTACAGAAACATCCTTTCCCTTAATGTTAATGAAAACAGCCCATGTTCCCCATGTTAATCTTCCTTGCCTATTAATTATTTCACACTAATTTGAATCTCCTAATGGCTTTTCTGCAGCCAGGTGAAGTCAATTCCCTCCGTGACCTCAATTCTGCAGCTAAGCCAAAATACCTCAGAAGTTGTAGAAATGAAGAGGTGAGAATTACAGTAACTCCAAACAAAGGGAATAGGAGGAAAACCAGGATGAGCGTTCAATCTTTCTACCTACAATACTTAGTGTGGTTGTAGCAACACAGCTAAGCACCTCAGAACTGTAATGCATTTATTCCCCAATGCACCACAAAGAGCTATGTCTGTGGTCTGTAAGAGACAGTCACAGAATTCCCACATCTGCACCTTCGCTTCTTTGAAAGCTTTAATGGAAGTTATAACATCACCTTTTGTTGAAGAAACTTCCAGCAGAGAGTTACTTGGAATCCAAACTCCTCTTTTGTACCATGAAACTCCTGCAAGGAGTATAGTGGATGTAGGAAACAACCATCTTACTACGGTTTCAAATCATCCAGCCCAAATCCTCAGCTGAACTCTACCAGCAAGGATTAAGCAAAACTGCACTCTGCTCTATAGCTTGATCCCTTCACAACCAGCTCTCACCCATCAAGAACCTCATTCCTTTCCCAAGAACAGGGGAGCAAGGCATCAATTCCCCTCCTTAAGACTCTAATAGCCATGCAATCATACCTATGCAAACCAAGTCTTTATTGAAAGCTATGATCCACAAGAGCCATGTGCCTCCTGGCACTGGGAAAT
Organism: Agapornis roseicollis; assembly: GCA_002631895.1. Lineage (NCBI taxonomy): Eukaryota > Metazoa > Chordata > Aves > Psittaciformes > Psittacidae > Agapornis > Agapornis roseicollis. The sequence continues at coordinate 4,439 of NDXB01007857.1, read as the reverse complement.
GAAGTCAAGGGAGAGAAAAACACTGATTTCTCACTGCTGGATGAAGAGTGAGAGATTTGCTCTGAAACAAAATGCTAAATTTATGTCTTTATTTGAGTCTTTCCATAACTGACAGAAAAATGAAGAGGTGAAAGAAGCTGAAAGAGGCAAAAGGGGAAAAAGAAGTAAATTGTCATGGAAAAAAGAAAATGCTATAGAAAACAGACAAGAAAGAATTGGTGTATGTACCACTACATACACCCAGCCCAGAAAAGTCCTACAGCTACTAGTACTCAACAGGTTCCCAGTGTGCTCCTTCCTTTGCATCTCCAGTGTCCGATCCCATGCTTCCTATCAGCCCTAGACCTCTTTCACAGCAAGAACACTGTTTTGCTCTTCAGCCACGGGAAGCTCATTTATCCTCATGACCTCTGCTCTGCTGTTGAAACCAGTCAAGAAAGCTTCAACAAATACCAAGGTAGAAAGGATTTGCTAAGAGCATGTTTGGACAAGGCTCCTTTCCTCAAGGAAAAGAGCTTAAAATAGAAAGGGAAATGGAAAGGAATGAGAGAAGCAGCATCATGTCTAATGTTGCGAAGTTGCTCCTGGCATGCAAGCTGAGGAGGTTTTTATTTCCTCCTGTTGAAGTCGGAGTGAAATAAGTGATAAAGGGAAATGTAAGCAAAAATCACACTCATCAGGCAACACGCTCTTCATCAGCACTGCAAAACGTGATGCTGCTGCACACGGCAATGCTCTGAAGTTCTCTGAAACAGATCTGTGCAGTGCCCTGTACAGAAGACCTGGGTGTCCTCAGCATGGCCACAGCACAACAAGGGGGCACCGAGGAGGTTACACACTGAATAAAAGGGAAGAAGCCAGTGTTTGCATCAATCCTCTTCCAACGCTCATGCTCACCCAGTGGGGTGAGTGTATTCAAGAACTCAATTACACGTGGGTTAACTCAGGGTTTCAGTTTGCATTAACACAAGCTCCTGTTCATTTTCATTTGGAATGACCTTCCTGGTTTGGCCAAGTTTCTCCTGAACATACAAAATTCAGTTTCCTAGGTTTAGAAAGGAAGCTTTACCTGAGGGCATCTCATCTGGAAGAACCCATTTCATTCCACTCATCTGAAAGGGAGATGAATTCAGGTAGTGAAGTACCTGCCTCCTGTCCCTAAGGGAAAACTGAGAAGCCAGCAGATCTCTCACCCCAGCCTTGCCCTAAAGAAGTACCTTACTTCTCCAACACATACATTAGCAGAATAAAGAGAAAATGAGAGGAAAAAAAACCCACATCTACTTTAACAGAATGAAGTTCAGGTTAGATATAAGGAAGAAGTTCTTTACTGTGAGGGTGTTGAGGCACTGGAATGGGTTGCCCAAAGAAGTGGCAAATGCTCCATCCCTGCCAGTGTTCAAGACCATGCTGGACAGAGCCTTGGATGACATGGTCTAGTGTGAGGTATCCCTGCCCATGGAACTGGATGATCTTAAGGTCCTTTCCAACACAAACCGTTCCATGATTCTATGATCTACCACAACTATAGTAAGTTGACTGAGGAAACAGATTTAATTTTAAGTCACGTTAAGTGCAGGAGCTCAAATTCAATGAATGGGTAAGACCAAGGATGGAAAGGACGCAGCAAGAATAATTTCGGGTTGGTAAGTATCCTACCTAAGCAGGCATTTTATTTCTTGGGCTCTCTAAAGCAGAGTTTCAATACATTAACCTTTTTAAAGCCTCTGAGATTTGTGCTTTAGTTAACATGTCCCCAGAGATGTGAGTGGTGTTACTGTGCAGCACAGGGTACCCCCAGCACAACTGTTCCTGGTAAGAGCTATTAAGTTTTAACTGGAGCTCAGCATGGCTTTTTCTGGTTAAGATCCTAGAGAAAAAGAAAAAAGCTATAAGTATATACATATACATAGCTCTGAAAGGAATGATAAATACAGAGCTTATGCCAAGGAAAGCCTGAGAAGCCAAGGAAAAAGGCTGTTTGGACAAAGGTGTCCCATGTAGGCCTAAAGTAGTGGGACCAAAACTGTGTGGTTTGGCAAATGTCTGTGCTCTGGTGGCACAAGAGGCATTGCAAGAGATACCCCCAAGCATGGAGAATCATCCCTTACAGAAAACAAGAGAAGGTAAAAGGTGAATAGTAACTTGCAGTAAAAGTCAGTCTCAGAAATTAGAGAATATACAGAATTCAGGCACTCCTTCATGACACAGCTGAGGCAAGGGGCTGCACGCAATCTGTGCACTTCCACTTGAAATCAGCCAAGACAGAAGTTATTTCTTAAGCCATCTAAACGGAACATTATACCCAGGGGTGCTTCGCCATATTCCCCATCCTTCATTCCTTACCACGAAGGAAACCTCTCCCTCTAACTCCAAACACAACACCAAATCCTCAGTCACAAAAACGTGAATCTGTGTCCACCCAAGAAGTGGTTCACAGAGAAAAGGAAACATTAGAAACAGTAGGAAACATAAGAGGGTGCTGAGGCACTGGCACAGGGTGCCCAGAGAAGCTGTGGCTGCCCCATCCCTGGCAGTGTTCAAGGCCAGGTTGGACACAGGGGCTTGGAGCAACCTGCTCCAGTGGAAGGGGTCCCTGCCCGTGGTAGGGGGTTGGAACTGGATGAGCTTTGAGGTCCCTTCCAACCCAAACCATTCTGTGGTTCTAAGATTAGTTATCATTTTACAGCACAATCAAGACTCAATCAGGTTTGCTTTGTATTATTTCTACTTGAGATGTTTTTATTCTCTTTTCTTTCGTTCTTTAGCATACATGCTAATAACTAACTGCTGAATAAGAACAAGACACTCTAGGTGCACAGTTAATACTGTCATCTCCTCAGCCCTGCAGCTCACCCTATGTGTCCGGGAGAGAATGACTGTACACAGTGCCAGTGTATCAGCTCACGTACAGGAAGCCTGGCCAAGTTGATTTGCAGATGTGTTTGAGAACACATTGTTCAGCCTTGCCAAACCACTTTGGATCCATGTCCCAGATGGTACATCTCCGTGTTCTGACTGCAGTAGTAAATAAAACCAGTCCCTCAAAGCCATCCACAATTAAAGCAAGCAAGAGAAAGATCCAAGTAGTCCACCAAGAAAAGGTATTTCTCTCTAGAACCAACCTTAAGACACAGACATTGATTCTGTCCTCACCAGGAGCAAGTGGAGAGGTGCCTCTGAAGGCAGATTTCATGGCTCAGTGGCAAAGCTATGACCAAAAGGCAGGAGATACTCTGCATACAATCTTGACAAGGAGCAAAGAAAGCTCAGGCAATCAAAAACACCATTAGAGAATGCTTCTGACATAAAGCATCACCCGCAAGATGGGATGCATCAACCAATAAAGGAAAAATGCCAGTGTTCAAGGCCAAGTTGGACACGGCTTGGAGCAAACTGCTCCAGTGGAAGGTGTCCCTGTCCATGGCCAGGTTGGAACTGGATGAGCTTTAAGGTCTCTTCCACCCCAAACCATTCCATGATTCTATGAGAAGAGGGGAGATGAAGCAGAGATGCTCGCAGAGCCGCCTCCAGCTCACAATGTGGGGGAAAAATACTTAACCAAACTCATTTTGAAAGCTCCAACCAACCAAAACACCTCATTACATTCCTACCCTATCACGTTATTTTACCATTAACAAGGTCCCTGCTTTTGCAAAGACACCAGAAATACATCAGAGGATTTCCAACAGCCAAGTTACATTTTGTGGCTTTCAGTCTTTTCTTCCCCAGCTTGTTAAAGATGCTGGAAAGTAAAGAGTGGCCTGCAGTACCATCCTGATCCTCTCTAAATCTCCGTTAAGCCATACTGCTGCTAGGAAAAAATACATGTTCTCATCCTTTACTCCTTTTTAAGCAGCAGTCAAAAAGAAAACAAAACTAAAAAGCGACCAACTCAAAACCCCCACACACTGACTGCCTTTTATTTCTGCAAGATGATACAACAGCAGCTCTTGTTGATTTAGGAGAAGGAAATGCCAAAGACCCACAAGGCTGTTACTAGAATAAAAGCCCATCACTTGCTCCATAGGGTGGCAACATACAATCATGGAATGGTTTGGTTTGGAAAGCACCTTAAGATCATTCAGTTCCAATCCCTTGCCATGCACAGCGATGCCTCACACTAGACCATGTCACTCGAGGCTCTGTTTAACAGCAATCTGAAGCTCAGGCAAGCTTAACAGCCAATGGGAAATGAGTTGGTGGGATTCTTACTATTTCACTTGCTCAAAGATCTACAAATCAGAGAATCCAGACAATTACTTTCACCACAGACAGCCACATTGGCTGAGATGCTCTTGTCCAGACAGGAGGATGAGGGAGAATGCTGATTATCGGTAATGGTTCACTGTGAAATAAGAGTTAAGATATATGGATGTCGTGGTTTAAACCCAACCAACCACGCAGCTCGTTCACTCACTCAGCCCCCCCTTCTTGCC